>UELU01139161.1:0-26111 GCA_900490025.1 Megastigmus dorsalis
GGATCAATAAATTCATTCAACATTATAAAAGTATTTAATAACTTATATTACATATTGTATACACGTACATTACTACTTATATTACTATATAAGAAGTAATAATATAATAATAATAATTATAATTATATATTACTAAATAATATTTACAATTTACATGATCAATTATTTATAAATATTAAACTATATGCTATGCTTAACTAACTATCCCTATTCTTAATAATTTACTGTCGCGAGAAATTAGTCTATTTTATCAGCAGAATAATGTCGTTTTTGGGATATTATTAGGTATAAATTAGGTAAAAAAATCGCGAATTCTTAAAAATTCACGATTTATTCGCGATAAAATAGTGAAAATTTCTAACAGGGTCTCTATTCTGTAAGATTGCTTTTAAATATTTATAATTCAAGAATCAACCGATGGATTTTAACGTATAAGTACATTTTAAAGTGCGTTTTTTCTTGTTAAAATGGTTTAGATTTTGAATCAAATAATTAAATTCGAATTTCGAATTTTTAAATGTTAATAGCGAAAACATGGTGGTAGAGATTATAACTAACTTACATATCCTCAGTTTTTTTAAATTGTTGACAAAAGAGTTTATTATTTACTTTATAGCATAAAAAGAAATGCTATCATTTATGTAATGTAAAAAAATCAATTTTCATATAAAGTTACACATTGTGGTCACTTTTGGAAAGTCACATTTAATATTTAGTAGTATATAATTGGCGTAAAAGTAACTCTTTAATCCATACTGGATCTTAAGCTTAAGAAAATTCTAGCCAACATCAAATGTCAGCAATGATTTAGATTTATGAAAAATGCGCGTGAAGTACGTCGGAGGCAATGCATTAACTATGCATCGAGATGCTTTTGCATGCACTCCTCTATATCCTAAGAATATTACCCTCAGCTAAGCTATTCGTTTATTTTTTTGCAGAGGGGCAAGGGAGAGATGCTAGTCTGAGTTAATTTTTCCAGCACGGAATTTGCTCTGCGGCAACTTCTGGCTTTATTTTTGTCTCCTTCTTTAAAGTGCGTCGTTTTCCGAGTGCGGAGCCGAGTTAAATGGTATTTTTCGCTCACTGCTCGAGAGACTTTTGATGAATAAGTGATGCGCAGTTTAGCTGCGCTTTTAAAGCGTACGTGGATTTCGCTTTTTACTGTTTAATGATTTTTTTGGACAAAGCCCTTCAAAGTTAGAGGCTCGCTATTTAACTGTATCACTTATGCATACAAAATTTCACTGCACCGTTAAATTTCAAATTAGATTTTTAATTTGCTTCGTTTCCATATCATCATGCGCGGAAATTTAAGCACCTTTCAAAGTCTGGGGCTACTGAAAAGCATTTCGTGATGAATTGTGTGCGCGCCATGCTTTTGGCATGCGGAGGAAAGTTAATAATTAAGTAATAATCAATAAAGTCATAAAGCATAACTATCTATAAAACGACTGATATTTTTTTTCAATTGAAAGCTCCAGTGAGAGGGTTTAAAATAATATTTAGTATTAAATAATTATTTAATAATGAAAATTTATTTGCGCTTCAAAATTTTCCTTAATTTTCAGACTTAATCTTTTCTAAGTATTATATCAAACATATATTAAATCAAGAATTCTCATTTAATATGTTACTAAATTTCTTCATATCCAACGTAGATTTAAGAACAATATACTCTGTTATACAGCTTTCGAATAAGTATCAATATGACAAAATGTCACAGTGCACTCGGAGTTGCAGCGAATCCACATCAATGTTTATTTGAAAAGAAAGCAGACTCAATCTGCACAAGTGCATTGGTACACATGCAATGGATTCTTCGCTCGACATTCGTTATATACAAACCCAACCCGTATACGGCATGCATGTGCCAGCGCTCGGAAATATTGGACAGTATATATTGAACGTATTTTTCTGTCGTGACAAAAATGTTATTCGCACTTATACCCCCTGTCTACAGTATACGCCGTATTCCAACGACACTTGGCACAAATATATGCATAGCACCACTTCGACAGCGAATAAAATAAGAGCTCGCGACTGAGTCCACGTAATTTACACGACGCGCGCATAAACCAGCCGGAATACTAATTTGCGATCTATTTCCCGCGGCACTTTGTGTTACGTATACTCGCTCGCGTTCTAGCGCACAGATCGAAGTTCGAGGCTTGCTAGTCTACCCTCTCTCTCCCTCTCTCTCCCTCTCTGTGTCTCTCTCTCTCTCTCTGTTGCTCGCAAGCGTGCAGGGTGGAAAAAGGAGAGGCCGCGCGAGGCGAAAGCAGCTGCAGGCGCGAAGCTGCCGCTCGCCCCGAGATGCAATTATGATAAACGTAAGAGCTTCTTCCGTGCAGCGACGCTTTCACGTGTAGGCAGAGCTTGCTGCAAGCTCTCGCCCAGCAGCATGCGCTTCTCCTCCGACGTGCACAAAGGCGGCAGCTTCGTTTGGGGTGCAGCGCGCGGAGCGAGTGTAAGGAATCGTGCAGCGAGCGCAGCTCAGTCCCGGGCCTATTTCGCTTTTCCATTTTCGCGAGTTTCGCCCGGGTGCAGCTGGCTGTACGTTTGTGTTCGTGTGTGTGTACGTGTGCGCGCTCTCTACTGTGTCGCGATAAGGTTTCGGAGTTGCTTACTTGCTCGCTCCGCCTTGCCGCGGTGCACAGCTTTTTTCCCTTCTACAGCGCGTGTATTTGCATGCGGCGCGGGAGTAAACGGATGGCGAATATAGAGGCGTCAATGGGAGTTTGGAGCGAGGTTTGGAGATTGCACGCGCGCCGCGTGAAAGGATAGAGGCGTATCACCGGGGGCAAGAGTGAGCGGGCTGTGAAATATAGAGAGAGGAGGTGTAAGAGTTCAGCCAGAGTGGAAAGAAAGGAAAGAAAAAGAATAGACGAGGGCCGGGACGCTCGATGATTTTCTGCATACTGCATGCGAGCGATTCGGTGAAAAGTGGTTTTCATCTGACGGAGGAATGTAAATGAGATGAAAATATATATCAATAAAGGAGGAGATGCTCTCTCGAGATTGGAATTAAAAGTAGAGTCTAAGCGCAAAGTATGAAACCTATACGTCGGTATTTAGAATATCAAAGGGGATTCGATTTAAAAAAGTAAATTTGGCCCCCTTACTTGAAGTTGGCAAAAACTTAATTGAAAATCTCTCTCTTTCTATACTCGCCTGTCTCTACTTACGTGTATTATGCATAGGGAATAATCATTTCGGCTTACTTTCGTACGTTTATCTTCAAGTAAGGTAGTTAATTATTTTTTTTTAAATTCAAAGTTTTTTCATACTTCAAATAATAGTGCAAGTTTCATACGTTGCTCTTATTCGTAACTTTATACATCTATGATTTATTATACCAACATTTTCTTGTAAACAGCGGATGTTATTAAACGTATAAAATCGATGATTAAGTTTCGTAAGATTTATCTTTTAATTCTATTGTAAAGGTATTTCTTTCGAATATTTTTATAATACAAGCGGTATATCTCCTTATTTATTTGGATTGTCTTTAGTGGTTTAAATGTTCTTATAATTTCAAAAAAGAAAGAAAGAAACATTTCTTGCCAAATAAACAAATGCTAGATTACTCTTAATTGTACAACAATATATATATATATATATATATAGTTAAATTTATTTTTTAAAGAAATTATTATTATAACAAAAATATTATTTGTTAAGATAATGCTGAAATCTTGGACTAAACCATTATGATAAAAAACAATATATTTCAGAAGAGGTACTTTATACTTATGCATATTCTTAATTTCTATACATAACTGTTTTTTTTTTACTTTCGTCTCTACCTATAAACTTAGCCAAAGTAGTCGTGTGTTTAAAAAATCTTATATGGTTGAAGTACAGTATAGGAATATAATATAGCTAGGTAGTGAGAAAAAATTTAATGATGAAATTTATAAGACAATAAACTCGTAACGAGATAGTAAAAACTTTTTACAGTCAAATTATCATAGAATATTACAGATTTAGTAGCCTCAGTTAGAGGGTATTATATTACGTTATTCCGACTAGAAACTTGAAACAATTTTGGAGATATTGACCATAAAAGAAATATTTTTAAACTGTTTTAGATTGCTTGAAAGATATATAGTACGAAATTGTTGGCAAAGCGAATGGGAAGTATTAGGACTTTAAAAAATCATGGCTGAGCGTACAATGTATTTAAGCAGGTATAGAAAAGAGTAAGAAAAAATATAAATACAAAAAACCCTCTACTTCTTCTGTTATTTTCATAAATATTTTTGTTATTTGGCTTATGCAAATGTGATTTAAATCAATATTAGTATAATTTTTTTTAGTAGTAATATTATTTGAATAATTAAGAAGACACATCAGTTAACACGTATGCTATCTTTGATTTTGTTTGTAAATAAAATACAATAATACACTGTCACATAATTAAAAGCATTGTTTAATAAATTTACATTATGGTTTCAATTTCGATATCAAGCTCTTTACATCACATAGAAGCTTTTATTTACCCAAAATTAATCAGAGAATTCGATGAAAAGGTAAAAAGCAAAGCGCAAGAAAAAATTCTCCATTGAATTTCCGATTCCGAATCCAAATAAGC
Source organism: Megastigmus dorsalis (assembly GCA_900490025.1). Taxonomy (NCBI): domain Eukaryota; kingdom Metazoa; phylum Arthropoda; class Insecta; order Hymenoptera; family Megastigmidae; genus Megastigmus; species Megastigmus dorsalis. The sequence goes on from UELU01139161.1 coordinate 4,598, forward strand.
CTTTCTTCGCTCCGTGCATGATTAGCATTCAATAAACGCTCGGCACGAGATTGCAGGTTTTCAATTTCGAGCCTCGAATGTTAAGCAATTCTCGGATCGGTGGCAAATCACGTGTACCAGCAATGCAAAAAGGGATAGGAAAGAAGAGGAGAGAGAGAGAGAGAGAGAGAGAGAGAGCGAGCGAAAATAACGAAAAAGAGAAAGAAAGAGAGGAAAAAAGGATAGAGCCAAATGTTGAGTAGATAATTAGAATCCATTGGGTTGGAGCGCGACGATTAAAATTCTCGCGACGCTAAGCGCACGGGAAATAACATTTGGAACCCCACGGGAGCGAGCGAACGAGGCGCTGGCGCTGGTCGCCGGCAGCAGCAAGAAAGGACGTCGTCGCGCATTGTGAAGTTATATCGATCTGGGTAAAGGGCTGATTCATCCCTGACTGGTGAGTGAGCGAGGGCGTGGGTCTAAGAGAGAGAGAGAGGGGAAATCCGGGCCGCGAGTCTATAAGTATATATTACGGAGCCCAGGCCATCGACCTTGTCTTGGCCATTTGCTAATACTACGTGCACTGAGCGTATGCGAGAGGTTCGCTCGCTCGAAGCGCATTTCTAAACAACAATGAGTGGATTGTACTTTGAATGTGTGAATACGGATGTCTGTGGGATAGTGGAAAATTACGTCTATATAGATATAATATCCGCATTCGCGAGCGTAGAGTTTGTATAAATTGTTGGTCTAATGCAGCAGCCGCCTTGCGCAGGATGAGTAGGCAAGAATGCGCTTCTGTAGGTATTTATACCGCGCTTTGATAAGATTTCAAAACTAGAATGCGTGACGCAATTAGCGAGCGCTTTTTGTCTTTGACGGGGCCAAACTCGAGGTTATAAGGTATTCAATCTATATCCTCTGCGCGAAAATCCTATTAATTCTGTGCTGTGAAGTTGCAGTTCTATGTTCCGAACGCTCATATTTAGAAGAATTACACAGGCCGACAAAATTTAACAAAAGTCTAGACCCAGAGACCAGACCTAACATACCCGAAGGATTTTGATGCGCTGAATCCGAATCCGTACTCAGAATTGCTCCTATACGTCTGGTTTTCGAGATATCCTAACCTAAAAGTGCAAAAAACTCCATTTTTGCCCATTTTTGAGGTTATATATACACGGCAGATTTATTTTTCACAGAAAAGTACACTCGGGATTTTAAAGTATAAATCTTCCTCTTTCAAATAACGTTGAATTTGTTCAAATATCTTTTTTTTTGCTGAGATTTGGCAATTTTAAGTTTACAAATTTTCAAATTTTCGTATATATGGAAAGCCATGGCAATAACATAGGTATGATGCAATAGATCACTTTTTAGATTATACAGGCCAACAGAATGAGACCGACCCCCTTACCCAGATACCAGACTATACTTTTCCGAAAGTTTTTGATGCGCTGAATCCAAATCTGGCCACAGAATTGCTCTATCACGTCAGGATATTGAGATATCCTGACCTAAAAGTGAATTTTTGAGGTTATATATAACATTTGTAAATTTGTAAACTTAAAATTGCAAAATCTCAGCGAAAAAAAGAGATATTTGAAAAAATTCAACGTTACTTGAAAGAGGAAATAAATTTTCCGTGTATATATAACCTCAAAAATGGACAAAAACGGTGTTTTTTGCACTTTTAGGTTAGGATATCTCGAAAACCAGACTATAGGAGCAATTCTGAGCACGGATTCGGATTCATCGCATCAAAATCCTTTGGGTACGATAGGTCTAGACTGTGGGTTAAAAATTTGTAGGCCTATGTTACAAAGGGTGGATGTAGTTTTATTTACGGGAACTGGGGCTTCTCGCGGCTGTGAAATTATTTAAGTAATATTTCTTGTACTATGTAGAACGATAAATAATGTTAAAATATTACTATTGAACATAATAGGTACGTTCTAAATGCTTATATTTAGTGTTACTATATCCACTGATTGCTGTACTCACAGAATGTAGATTACGAGTAAACACGCATATGCATTCCTAATTACTATTAACTACAAGTAAACAACGTTCTCCAGAACGCAGCAACTACTCGAAATCAACATCAAATTCGTATACCTTATCGATGCGCGTTATCCGATGCGCGAAAAGCTAGAAGAGAAAGTTAAAATACAACAAATCGATCGATACACACCAGATGGATCGTCCTCTACCGCCATCTGACCCAAATTCCTTCTGCCACCGGTGCAAGCGTGTGCGAGCCGCTTTTCCCGGGTCTCCGAGACTAATTTCGTAGATCCACGGGGGCTTTGGTGGCTCGGATCCTGCCTCTGACGGACAAGAGACCCGCGCTTCTTCCTCCCCCTCCTTTGATCCTGGATTACCGACTTCTCCACTCCCGCGGTATATTCGTTCTCCTGAAATACACTACCTCAACCGGTTCACGGTCCACCTCCACCACAGACTCAGGCACCGTACACCGGGCAAACATATGGCCGAACGCGGGAAGAAGCGGAAGAAGTATAAAGCGGAGGGGCGACATGTCACGGAGTGGCTGCAGTGCGGTGCTCCTCCAGTCACGTGTATATAAAGCAAGAACGCTGCTGGAGCTATGTAAATGCAGATTATACGAGTCCAGGCTGCCTTCTCCCACTATCACGCTCGTTCGGTGCGCTTTCAAAGATGTATCTAATCTCTCTCCCAGCTGCCATCCGAGCGGAGCTTCCCTGTGCAGTGTATGCACACACATCCGTTTTTCTTTCTCTACTATGCTTTCTGCCCGAGTTTCCCCCCTTTTACTCGAAATCTCTCCTGTATACTCTCATTCCCTTTCTTGGCTTCGCGGGCGAGAGGATCTTTCTTAGCCTTGTCAGAACTCGCTGCGAGTTTCACTCCGGTTCCGACGTATTAGTGGCTCCTGCGGCAGATACGCGCGGAATGACAATGAATAGAGGAGCTGGTGAGCTTTGAGCGTGGAGGAAGAAAAGGATGCGGCAGAGAGAGGAAGATGCTGCGATCGCATTGCCGTGTGGAATAAAGTAATTGGCTCTGTTTTCTTTAATAATTGCAAGCGGAGCTCTCTGCTTTGTTCCGCTGAGGACGTTGCTAGAATGCAATTTTCCTGCCGTCGCATTATAATTCAGAAAGACGGTCTGCACTTTTTGCTCGTTGTTAAATTCATTGTATTTTAATTAGATAACTGGCTTATACTAAGTCATCATCCACTTTATAAATAATATGCATAAATCTGAATATTTTGCCGGTTCAAACCATCGTGGAATTTTACAATTCTTTTCAAGTGGTGAGATTTTCCTCGCCTATTTTAAGAAAGTTTTAAAATTTTAATTTCATGCATTGTGCACTGTGCTAATTGCGATAGAATAAAGCTGAAATTATTTAACTTTTTTATTTCCAGCACGCCTCATTCCTTTTATTTTTATACGCAGGAAGTGATCCAGTTCTGTAGCATTATATAACATTTAAGAGATTAAGTCAAGTATATTTTTTTTTCTTTTTTGGGCTAGCTGTGTTTCGTATAAGGGAAATGTGACGATATCTCAACACTAATACGATAAGCGTCCCGCAGTACCCGTACAACGTTTCCATGAATTGTATTTTTTAAATATGACTTTCAAGCGTAAATAAACTGTTGAAATCTTAAACTTGAATCGTATTTTATCTCTCACTAGCTAGAATGTTGTAATAAATATAGAGTTATTAACAATTTTGTTGGCGGTAACAGATCTTGTTTGGATACTGGGACGTTTCCTTTATTTTTATTTAAAATCCATTATTTACTTGAAAATATCTATAATTTAAAAAATCCATGAATATTGTTCAGTTTGATTGTATAGAAAATTAAGAAAATGAATTCGAAAATAGATCAAAAGAGAGTTGAGAGAACCTTTTCCGCAAGTGTCTTGAAAATGTAATGAGGTTGAGCGAGAGAAAGACACAAATAGCCGAAGGTTGGTGGAGTACTGATACACCTCAGTCCTTCTTGGCTTTTTAATGCCACATAAGAGAGAGAGAGAGAGAGAGAGAGAGAGAGAGAATAATTACCGATGCCAGCGGCAACGCGCCCGGATACACTTATATAGCGCGAATGCATTATTTTTGCCAATCGCAATAAAGTGACGATGTGCAGTAGCAATACATCTACTGCTGATATAAAAAAAACTGTGGGCAGGAAAACAAAAAATCCAGTAAAAAAAGTCATCCGAGCGTAAATTCGCTAGCGGCATATTCCACGAGGTACGCGTGTGCTATTCAAAATTAATCTTTTCGATTCATCGACCGTAAGAGTCTTTTTATACCCTGCACGTGTTCTGTCCCCGATGATCCAATTGCTCTCTAATGGACCTGTATAACAATTGCGACAGTGACTTATATAACATTCGGTTTTTTTTTAAGGGGTATATCGGAGAAAAAGCTCTTCTCACATTTTGTCACGCGCTGCTTTATTTCCGCCAAAGTAGCAAATTGCTCCGTAGATATTTTAGAAGGGAAGGTGATTTTTTGGACACTGTGATGACAAAAAAATAAAAGGAAACAGAAAAATTCACGGAAATAACTGACGCGACCTCCGGTGGCTATACATAGATAAATAAGACTACTTTACATTCGTATTCAACAATTATTTTCTCCACAGTTCGGTGCGGTTTCATCATAATGCTCTCAAAATATTTGCTTGGCCTTCACGTAGATGCAGCGGGAAGAAGAGCAAGTAAGAGTAAACCGAGGGGAAAGTTAAATAGGGGCAAAATAAGGGAGCGTAGGTAAATTGTTCGTAGAAATGGGTAGATAATTAAATATGGATTAACCTATAGGGTTCTCGGGAACTGGAGTCGTTTGTACCTGTTAATTGGTACGGAAAGGAGGTGGTTATTAACGGTTCTTGGCAGTTCTTTCTCTCTCTCTCTCTCTCTTGACATATTTTGCCAGCCGGCCAATATTACACGAAGCAAAGAAAGAAACGGGGATGCGGTTGGGAGCAGAAGGTATAGAGGGAATACGGGATCCGAAGCTCGCGCGGATAATAAAAGAGAGACGGGGGGAGCGAGCGCGTGTTGGGGAACAAGGCACCGCGGCACGGCTCAGACACACTGCGAGGAAAGTTGCTACATAAATTATGACGAAAGTAGAGTATAATCCGCGCGTACGTGGGAATAGTGTAAATTTTCGCCTCGTGCTTGGGGATTTACTTATGCGCGCGAGAGTCGGTAAAACACGCGTTTCCGATTTAGCTTTTCTGTGTACACACACTGGTGGATGAAGGCATATACAACCTGCGGTTGTTGCGCTCCGGAGTTTCGCTGTAACTTGACTCAGCGGGCGCGAGTTGGCCGTTGAAAATTAATGTTTTTTTTTTTATTTGCACTTTTTGATTTAGCTGAACAACCACAAAAGTTATATTCCGGAGGCTTAATTAATTTTGTTTCGGGGTGCGGAGAGACCGATGTATCATTATTATCTTTTTTAGAAATTTCTGCGGACAGACATTTTTTCTGCTCTTGTGTAGAAATATGCCATAACTTCAGAGTAATGAATAAGCCAATCCTGATGCTTAATTTGTTTTTTTTTCAAGGTATAATAAAGTACCGTGTAAAGGGCGTAGCTTCTGTTTACTTAGGAATTTTCAACCAGTAATTTTATCACCGTCGTAAAAAAGCTACTTTTATTAGAAATCCATGATTCTGCTATTATTAAATATTTTCTCTAGTACCCATAAGTTTTAAATGCATAATTCAATAAATGCTACAAAATAATAAATGATGTACTAATCTTCAGGGGATGTGATATTCAATTTTTACGGATATTATTTTGTCCCCGCAGTAAAAAAAAATTAGAAAGATTGTTATTCGCACTCTGATCATTGTCGTCCCTTGGCTCATAATCCACCATTTCGAAGAGTTTCAGTGGAATGTTTAAAGACTATTGGAAATGGAATTTTCCACAAAGTTTTCGGTTTGTCCACTGGAACATGAAATTTTTATATAAATATTATTTTCAATAGTCTTTAAATGTATGCGACTGAAATTTTGCGAAATGGTAGATTCGATTCCAATAACTGCAATGATGTCTTTATTTTACATTAATACAAGTATTTTTTACTGGAATCTGTAATATGCCCTTAAATTGTATAAAATCTATTTTTGATGACCCATAATTTATTTTATATTTGCAATTATTTATATAAGTATATTAAGACTTATAAATATAATATTATTAATAGTTGTAATAACCGCTAAATCAGAAACTATGATCTATTTATATATCAAAGTAGATCTATCACTATTTGCTTCATAATTCTAAGTTTCGGATGTTAATCTTAATTAATTTTTTTTATAAATACTCTAATAATATATAATCTTACATAATAGAGACTAAATATCTATAAATAAACTAAACATTAATATTTTTCATAGAGGATTAATTTTTAATTGAATTTCAGGCGGATCTATCATGCAGAAATACGATGCAAAGCGTGGGAGCCATTTACACGCACACCAACTTTGTTACTTTAAAGTACGTCACAGATGCCTGGGGAACAGACACAAATGGATTTCGTCTCGTTATCACAGCTGTCAAAGATTCCAGTGAGTAAAGAACTATCTATATACCCTGTTTAGCTGAAAGTATGTTTCGCTCGCGTTATCGAAACTAGAGTTTCACTTCGTACAATAATAAACACACATCATGTTCCTTTTAACGATCTTCATTATCAAAGAGAAAATAAGGAAAACTCAACTTTTTATTAAGAACAATAGTCATTTATTATTTACTAGAGCTGACAAAGGTAGTGTAGCTCTGGTTATTGAAAAACTTGAATACACAAAGAAAGTAGAAGTCCCTCTCAACGACAGTAAATACTATAAACTAAAATAATCCCCCTTTTCGGAAATACAAAAACGTTTTAAGAATCTAATAGTATCTTGGGAATAAAAGGGTATATTTGACTTACATAGTTGTTTTCGGAGTGTTACAAAAAATCTAGATAATACGAGCACTGTTGTATGTGCCTATGTATTAGTTGAAATACATAAGAAGAATTTTCGTGTTCGCATTATAGTGTCGGCCTTGAATTCTTCTACTTATGAATTTTTGACTCGTCCTTCTGCTTCTTTAAAAAATAGTTTTGAATCTTTATTATAAAAATTAGCTAATAAATAAGAAATTATGATTTTAATTTTTTGAGAAAATGGATAGTGAGAATTGAAATTTATGCACCTCCCGCATGGTGTCAGCTTATCCGTTTCAGAGAACAATCGCGAACAATAGTCTCCACATCATTTTTCAACAGATGCACTTCAGAAAATACCTGATAGTCTATTGAAACGAATAAAAATCTTGCAATGAAGTCCGTTTAAGTATCCGAGAAAGAAGTAGTTATAAAAGTTCTCCCGAGGCGGCAATACAAGTTATCTACGTCAGCCGCGTACGAAAATTATTTAATAAAATTGAACTTTATAAAGAAATTTCAAGTGAATGATGGATGTTATTTACGAATCAGGATTTTCACGATGAAAATGAAATAAGAACAATAATGTATGATGTAAGTATCATAATAAATATATTGAAGGAATCATAACTTAAATAAAAGACTGTGATGAAGAACGCGTATGAAAAAGAAATCCAAAAAATATACATTAAGAAACATATATATATATATATACATATACATAGCATATGCCAGAAAGAGGGGCATTATTGATGGAGAGAGAGTCACGTAGATACTGAAGTCTTAGAAAATCAAAACGAGCATTCTCACACATATTGTGGGATTGGTGTTTCGAGATGATATAACAAAATGAGCTTACAGTTACATAATATTTAGCTTTTTTTAACTGAATATTCACTATAATATACAAAAATTCACTACTTTATTCTGTCAAGATTATTTAAATGATCATTGTTATAAAACTTTATTTTAATCATCAATTCAAGTGAATATTAGATAGCTAGATGATATGATGAATAAATAAATTTAAATTAAGAATAAACATACGAATTAATTTAAAAACATCTAGGATACACAATCATGCAGTTGATAAACTAACTGCATCTGCGCAGCTCTTTTTTACGTGGTTCGCCCAACTGATTTATTCCAAAGAGAGAATTTGATAATATCGCCCGTTGTTACGCCAAAAAAGGGAGTGTGCGGCGAAATAAAAGAAGAGCCCGAGCTTGGGTTGTGCTCACTTACACAAATGACGCGAAATTCTCCTTACGGTCGGCGGAAAACGTGTCTTCTCTCGTCTCCTCCCAGGGGTGGTGCGGTGCTAGAAACTCGGAAGAGTGTACCATCTGCGGGAAATTCCGTATAGCAAGGAAACGGTTTACGATGTGCATCTCGACGTGAGAAATTGGTTAGGTTGAACGTAACGAATTTTATTCGCACGCGAGCCGAGTTTCCGACGCGTGACGCAACGCCTGGGATTCTCTACACTCGCTCCCTTCTTCAAAATCCACAGCCCAGACGCTTCGGGATGGCAAACAAGTTTCACATTTGTAACCGTAAATACGTCTATATTGCATATCTCTCTTGACGAAATTTGATACCTTCTCGAGTTTAAAATAAATTCTCGCTTTCTAGAATGGATGGCTTTTCAAAAGAATTGTGAAGATGTTCGAAGTAAATAATTACAAAATTTGTTTATAATATTTGTCAGTTTGTTTATAATAGGTAACATTTAATTACAATTTTTATTTTGTTTTAATTGTATTCACTTGTGTAATGAAATCAACTTGATAAACATCTTTTAATAATCATACAATGTATGTATAATATATAGAGAGTGGTAAATATCTTGATTTACAAGACCTGTTCAATAAAACGCCGATACACGTATTTCATTTTGTGCATAATTTAATTTCTGGAAGGTCCAAAAAATTCAGGATCCACATTCCTGGTCATCTCCTTTTAAATATATTTTATTTCATTCAATAATAGAATATAAATCAATTATGACGTGAAGCAAGGAGTTTTCTACTTACTTCTAGATTATATTTTGTCAGTGTATTATTTTAAATTATATTTATTCATAAAGAATGATGATATATAGTGTATATTAAATATTTCAGAGGAATTTTCCAAATATTTTCAAAAGGATGCGTCCTTTGCACGGAATATACTTAGCCACTTTGTATAGTTTACGAATATTTCGTAGGAAGTTCAAGAATTTTCTTGTAATTTGGATAATTATTTTAATAATCAAAACGCCAGTATGCTATAAAACAATACCAAATTAAAAATCTGATATAAAATTTGAAGATAGTTCCTCTCTGATTGGTAATGGGGTATGTTATCGACAGGTCGTTAGAGCGACGGGTATCTATCACGAGCACAATTATTTAAGTGGAAAATCCTTCGAAAAGTATGAGAAAATTATGGCAAATAATTGGAAAGTCTATAACAAGATGTTATATGGTTTTTTCCACATTACATAGTACAATTTTTGTAAAATAAAACCTTATGAAACGAATGAAACTGAATAAAAATTTAGTGGAATGATAGATAATACGAAAGAGGATTAAGTTATCAAATATTAGAAAATTATGAAACTAAAAAAGAAGAAGTGTAAAATGCTTTTTGCCCCGGATTACTTTGTTAGTTTGCCAGGTTACCAGTTTGATGCTCTCTATATAGTCTAATCTAATAAATTTGTCAGTGGGAGCTGAAACCATGCTTTCATCTAACATGAATAGTACTACTAAATAAAATAGAAATTTTTAAAGGGGCGGGTGGGGGAGCTTTTTAAGGCTCATTCCTTAGAAAATTCAAAAGTCTATAAGAAAAACAATTTTAAGAAATAGATAGAACTTAGGAAACTAATTCATCAGAGGTGAAAAAACATCTAATTTGAGAGTTAATTTATCTAAAAGAATCGATTGTAAGAGCTTTTTTTAATTTATAATATTGAAAAGTATATTTTAAATAAAGAACTAAAAGAAAAAAATGAAATACTTATGGATCTTAATAATGAATTAAAAGAATCTAATGGACTGCTAAAACAAAAAGTATACATTCAGCCACATACTGAACACCTAGAGACGTATGCCAACGCTGCAAGTATGGATAGTAAAAGGATACGTAAGAACACACCGAGTATAATCATAAAGCCTAATGATAACGAAACAATCAGTGAAATAACGGACTTGACAAAAAGAATTTTGACACAAAGCATTTGTGTTCCTATTAACAAAATAATCACAGTAAAAGACAAATTAATTCTTAAATGTAAAAATATTGCTGACGTAAATCCAGTAACAGAAAAATTATTAGAAATACAGACAATAAAAGCAAATATTGAAATTGAACAAATAAAAAAACCCAGAATAAAAATAGTAGGGGTTGACAATGACAATATAACAAATGAAGTCGAAAATAACATAAAAACAATGAATTCGATGATAGCAAACGAACAGTATAAACATTGTTCACAAATTCATCAGCAGAAAAACGAAGACCTGGACTCTCATATTGGAAACTAATGCTGAAGCATATGCATACATAATGAAAACAAAAGAACTATACGTTGGAAGAAATAGATGCAGAGTTTATGATGATTTTAATATAAATATATGTAGCAAGTGTAAAGCATACGGACATAGTGCTAACAAATGCAATGTAGATGTATGCTGCACTTATTGCTCCTTAAAGCATGAAGACATAAACTGTCCTAATAAAGAGAAGCATAAATTGTATAAAATATAATGGAAAAGAGTACAACACAAAAAAAGGACAACAAACCATGCAGCAAATGACAGACACACTTGTGAAACATACAAATTCATGTTGAAAAAACGTATACAGCAAACCGACTATCCATACAATCCTCTTGATAATAAAACATGAAAACCTATAAAACAAAATCTACATATAAATATATATTTATATATTACCAATGGATCAAATTGAAGATACAGAAGAAGAAGAACAAGAGACTTTTAGAATAGTCGAACAGGAGTTCCCTAACCTACAAACTCTCAATAATTACACTAATGAAAACAACTTTATTATATTGCTTGTAAATATTAGAAGACTAAATGCAAATTTCGAAAACTTAGAATTATTGATGGAGAGTCTGAAGGTTAAGCCAGGTATAATTGCTTGCACGGAAACCTGGTACTTAGAACATTTTGAATACTATCAATTACAAGGATATAATTCTTATTATAATAAAAGCTATATCAATAAAGCAGATGGTGTAGTGCTGTATATAAAAGAAAACTTAATAGAACATACTGCGGTAAATGAAATCAATAAACTAAAAATCATTAGCTCGACAATACAACTAAATATAAAAAACAATATAAAAGTATAAGCATTATATAGAAGTCATGATATAGATAAAAACGATTTTATAAATTCATTAAAAATTTATCTAGATACACAGAAAAATTGTAAAAATCACTGCATCATAGGTGATTTCAACATAGACATATTGCAAGTTGACAGTAATAGCCAAAGTTTATTAACAAATTTCTTAGAATACAAATATATGCCATACTTTACCAAAATAACAAGGCCACCAATTAGAAAATATGATATCGGATCATGTATTGACAATATATATATAAAAACAGAATTTTTTAATGCTAAATCATTTAAGTACTTAAACAACTTTACTGACCATTATCCATTATTTATTGAGATTGATCAAAACATAATAGAAATGTTACGTCCGGAAGGGACGTAAAATAATCAATAATAGTGGTACGGTTATCGTCTCAATTGGATTGCTAAGTCTTGAATATTATTCGAGACTTATTTGTTATTCTCATATAATTTATGAGAAGTTATTATTGAATAAAATTCTTACCTTTTTCTTTATAGAAGATCTGTTTCTTGTCGTAAATCTCGTTCGGAAGGTGTAATTAATAATTTCACTTGTACACGATAAATTAATATAAAAGTTGGGTTTATTTAATATTCACTCACTTAATACAAATAAGAATTTAAGTTTATTAAATTTTAATTAATTTGATATAATTGTATTCTTTTAATATTTTAAATATCTAGTATAATCGCGATGATAATTATTTAATTGGGTTTCTTGTGGAGCACTATGCTTCTCATCAAGATTTCGAGTCAATCATATATCAACGAAATTTTAAAATAAATTATATATTATTTGTTCTGCACTTTTGCTATCACAGTAGCAGTAAAAATCATTAATATGTTTTTTGATAAAATTTGTATATTAATTTCTTCGGAAATTTGTATATCAATAAACTTTATATTAATTTCTTAAATTTAAAAATTATGTAAATTTCCTCTTAGGCTAAATCAATATGTAAATAAATGCAATGCCAAAAAATGATTTACTTTTGATAATATTGCAATAATAAAACATTGCAAAATTGAAAAATATATATGAACCACTATTTACGATTTAAAAAGTACTCAAGTCACATATCTAAAAATAATTTGTAAAAAATAAAATAATTTAATTACAAATAAAGGTTTTAAATATAATAAATATTACCCTAAATACTCTAATTAACTATTTTCTATATCACATAGATTCCTTATTTTTACCTACTTTTTACAATTAACGAAGTATAATAAAGATTGTTCATCTTCTTTAAGAAAAAATAATTAAAATAAGTACATTTTCTGAGAGAGCGTCAGCGACCGAGGAATAGTTGCTTGTAATAAATTAACATTTTAATACTTCGTTCGTTCGCTTATTAGCGGGTGCGGGAGGTATGAAATTGTAGGATTTCAGAGTTTAAGCCTACGTATTGTGACATAAATACCCAAATCGAACCTTTCGATATAGGGGTCATTCCAAACCGGGTTCCCCCAGGATTTATCGCACTACAGGGTTTGCCAATGGGGTTTACCTGCTCTACAGGCGCAATCTGGACGAATGCGGACTATAGGAAGGAACAAAACTATAATGAATGTATATATGTATGTACATATAGGTGTTGAAAAAACATGATCGTAACAAGCGTGGGAGACTACAGAGAAAGAAAATTCTAGTAATGCGCAGAACATATTGAAAAAGAAAGAAGTCCATTCACCTAGAATAAATTTAGTGCAATTAAAATTGGATCAGGAAGAACAATTAATAATTTAGGTGATGGACCGACCACCGTTATGGGATTTTTCTATTCCACTACGAGAAAGAAATAAAAATATTAAAAGCAAACAGGAAATCTAAGTCACTGAAAGGTATAAGAATGTCAATTTTTTTATTTTATTTATTGATCACTGATAAATAACTGATAAATTATAAATATTACTTCAAATAGGTGCTTTTACCCCAGATACAGCTCGTAAAAAATTTAAATCCCTTTCGGACACTTACAGAAAAATTATTCAAGCTGAAAATTGTCCAAGTGGTTCAGCTAGAAAAAATCAAACTATTAAATTGGTTCATTATAAGTCTATGGAATTTTTAAGAGATCATTTTACTTCAAGAAGGTATGTATAAACTTTTTTCTTATACTCTATAGATATTATTGCATATATATGAATTAATTTAATATTTTATACATTTGTTTCAGTACCGTATCCAATTGCGAAAATAATAATCTGGATGATTCTATTTATGAAGAAAATGACTCTTACAATGCTGAATCTATGAATACGAGCACAGACAAACCCAACAACAGAGAAGCAAAACGCAGAAGGAAAAGTAGTGATCAGCAGAAGAGCGAAGGCAATTTAAATTCACCGATTGAAAAAATGGCTGATGGTATAAGCAGTTCAAGTACAAGAACTATTATGATGCCACCACAACCACAGCTTGATGAAATAGATTCCTGTTTGAATATTTTACGCCATTGACTGAGAAAGCTTCCACAGGACAAATAATCTGATGCGATTCAAGATGTTTTACAGTTTTCGTTCGATCTTTATAAGAAATATAATGATTAATAAATAATATAGTTTTCATTGTGTTGCATTAAAAGATTTATACAAGGATTATTATTAATGTTTATACATGGCGTTTTAATGTTTTCTGTTTTTATTTAAGGAATTTTAATAGAATAAAAATCTAATGATTATGGAAAATCAATTGTAATTATTATTTATTAAAAACCTTAAACAAACCTATTACACTTACACAAGTTATACAAAAGATAATACTGAAGCCCATACATTTTTATTTACAATTTAAAACTATTTATAGTCAGTGGGATAATCTCGTGAGTAAAAAGCAATTATGCAAACGCATGAGTGAGCAAAATAGCCATTTTGCTTACGGAGTGTGGAAAAATATTGTACGATATACTCGTGTCCTAAGTAGTCCTTTAAAGCACGCAGTGCCGTAAAGTGCCACTTACCGCACTTGTAACGTAATATACTATTCTTTTAGTGTGTAACATCGTACTGCCAGGAAATAGCCCCTTCGCTGTTGAAATGAGCACAAAATTCATCCCTTATAGATATATAGCTGAACGTTTTTAATTTGGGGTATCTTGTAAAGTACTACACGATAATCAGATTGGAATTAGCAATTTATTTTATTTAAGCCCTGAAGAAAGCAGTATTTTCTTTTTTAGTTAATTATTTTTAATAATAAACTTACATTATTGTACGTTACGCTTGCTGCACATATTCATACATATAATTATGGTCTTTTGAAACTTTATTTCCATGAAACTTTTTTTTATATATTAATCGAAGCCCTTACAGACGACATAATTTTTATACAAAAAAGGATTTATTTGAAAGGTATAATAATAATAATAATTTAGCAGTAAGAATTGACATGCAATTGAAAATTCTTCGTTTTTCGTAATTTGTAGAAAAGAACGAAAATCTTTTGCAATTCAATTACAGATTTATTTCGTTATTTTAACAATATATTTTCGTATTAAAACCGAAACGCAAAGGAAACGAAAAATAATATGTAAAAAAAATTTTATATAAAAAAAGAATAGTATGATTTTTGACTATAAATTAATAGAAATAGTTATTTTCCTCTATATGTATAATAGATAGAAGATGAATAGTTATTTTCTGCAAGTGTATATAAATTAAAAACTGTTTTAATACTTATCCGTCAGACAAACACTTTATCATTTTGTATTTCTTTTGTATGATAGAATTCGTAATTTGCTAAACGATAAACTACGAAAAACTTTTTTGTAATTCAATTATAAATTTTCTTCGTTATTTTAATATATAAAAAGTTTTTTCCAAAAATAAATCTCTATATCTTTAAAAACCGGTAAGGTAAGAATCTTTCGCGGCAAAGCACATCTTAAATTTAATTTTAGAAATTATTTATAAAGCAAGTCTAGTGTCAAATAAATGTTTAGCTCTACAGCTTTATTCTAGAAGGAAAATTTTGTGGAATCGAAACCGAAGAGATACCCGAGCTCAATAATTCAGCCAGGGAATGCTGAAAATCCTCGGTTAATTGTAGGTTAAACCACGATGTTTAGTCTGGACCTCCTGCAGCTATGGTTGCTCGGCATTGACAAGCCAGGTACTTAAC
Organism: Megastigmus dorsalis; assembly: GCA_900490025.1. NCBI lineage: Eukaryota > Metazoa > Arthropoda > Insecta > Hymenoptera > Megastigmidae > Megastigmus > Megastigmus dorsalis. The sequence continues at coordinate 20,044 of UELU01139161.1, forward strand.
ATTGTCTTAGAAGGAAGCTTTTATGGCACCTGGCAACATTCACCATTTGAATTCGTATTCCTACACCGGAAAAAGTTTTGGTAGTTCCGGAATCGCTGTAAATCAAAGATCCAATCGACGGAGCAAGAAGAACGAGCTCTTTGGATTGCCATCAACGTCTGGTCCGGCCAGCGTTCACCAAGAGAAATAATAGTTAGCTGTTGAAGTTCAAACAATTGGGATCTCGTATAATAATTTTTTTTATATCATATTTTGATAGTTTACACGAAAAAAAACTCAAGAAGTATTTGTTCTTATTTCTTAAAAACATTATGTTAAAAAGTTGTATAGATGTTTAAATTATGTATTTTTTATGTATATATAGATAGACTGCAATGTTGCATTGTATTACATAAATTTCAACTGATCATATATTCTTTAATTTTTATTATTTTGGAAAAAAGAAAAAATAGGACTCAATCTTTTTATACGATCTATCAAAATATGAAATAAAAAAAGTCATGCAAGATTCCAATCATGATAGTTTATTCGTGTACTTACGAACCAAGTCTCATAACAATTTAATACACAGTGCAGGGCATCGATGAAATTCAGGTTTTTGTAAAGTAATCAATCATTTTTAACCCTCGTGAACTGTGAGAATTTTTGAAGCTACTAAGGAAATCGAGAGATAATGCTTTTTTTAGTAGGCTATTGCTTTTTAAAATTTTGAATTTAATAACTTTTCATTATAGTACTATTTGATTAATTGTATTTTTACTTGAAAAATTCTACGATACTTTATAAACAATGAGAAATCTACGGTATTGTTATTTAGCGTATATATACATACGCTTTGCGCGCCAACCCCGCATACATCTCTTAATAAGGATAATTAATACAAACACTAAAATCGAATTGCTTACTAACTATTTGAAAAAGTAATAAATGTATTAAAATATTTGTACAGAAATTGTGGAATAACAAATTAACATATCGTTAATATAATGAAATTGTATATAATAAAATAACCGAAAATAACTTCAATTATTATGTAAAACAAAAATAATTCCACATAAAATATCGACGTACGTCTATATTACAAAAGGATAATGTGAGTATAGGATGTGCACTATTGCAAATTTCAAAATGCCCAATGAGAGTGAGTAATTATGCCTGGAAATTCCCCGCCCTATAAGTATGTAAGGTCCGTATACAAAGAGGACCGTATTGTTTATGACCGACACCCCTGCCATATACCATGACTGCATCGCAGTTTATACCTATGGATCTATCGCTTCCTACCCCCTCCCCCTATCTCCTATTTACCTGAGTACCTTGTTCTTTTACCTAAGCACGTGTATATAAGAGACAGTACAGTTCAATCACCAAATATTCTTCTTGCTGAAGCAGTAAGGAAAGCATCAGCTAGTAAATAAGTTTAAGATCACTTGGATCACTGTAGATTTAAACAAAGTCTCGACAGTTTGATTTTAGTTAAAATCGAGATGTCAAGTAATAAGAAATTCATCAGTCTGGATATAGATCAGATGAAAATATTACTCAAACTTGGTAATTACGGAGTTTGTAGTTTAGATGGGTGCAAATGCAACAGCTGGAGAAGTGACTGGCCGATGCTAAGCTGTTTGAGGACCGAAGCACAGTTCATCACGGCTTTTCACAAACCTTGCTCCAATTGCACACACAGCATCGAGAGCCACATCTCGAGTGATTTGAAGGCATTGCAGGACAACATGAAGCTACACATCACGGAGGCGGATATTTGCATCGAGACGCTCGGAGACGGCGCGCAAGAAATTCCAGAAATCAACCTCAGTTTGTTCAATCTTCTGAAGAAGAGAACAATAGCAGTATCCACAAATCCTAATCGAGAAGAATTTCTGGGACAGCCGCCTTTTGAACGACCGTGCATAGTCCAAGCTGTTGAAAACTTGGTAGTATACCGGTTTGGAAATGCCTCGGAAACTGAGCAGCAGCTTATGAGGGATGCAGCCAAAATATTCGTAAAGTTGATCAACAGATTTAAGATCGGCCCTAGCGAAATTTTAATCATGCCCGGGCACGAAAAAATCGCCAATCTTACCTACTGCAGATGGATGATGTTCTGCTACTCCGAGTCAGACGAGCCACCCTATGTAGAAACTGCAGCAGCTTTGGGAAAGACTTGGCTGCGAATGGTGTTACCAGCATTCTGTGAGCTGGTCAAAAATATGCCAAGGCGCAGCGTCATCATTCTTAAAGGCAAACAGATCATCCTGCAAAGAAGCTTAAATAAATTTATGAAGGCGCTTACTAAAGAAGCCTTTGCCGAAGAATCGGTCATATTTAATAAAGCGTTCATGAAAAAAGTGGGTGTGAAAATCGAACAAACTACAAAAAAGGTAAACGAAAGTAAAAGTTGCCAAACTGAGGGACAAATAGTTTTGACTACTCTACCCAGTGACGCATGTGCCTTGAGTGAAGTGTGTACCATGGCGGCTTATGACTGTAACCAAATAAATACACTAAATACGGCCATAACTGTTTTAGGTATACTCGGATTAGTTTGTATTTTTATTATTTTCATATTAGCGAAAATGTTCGATAGAAAGATTCAAATTATTTGCGGACTGTAAATACTTGTATGTTTGTAAATATGTATATAAGATATATAATATGTAAGATGCGGAGATATAATTAAATAAATTGTTGTTATATAATTACCAAATTACTTTTATTCATTCAGTCCCCTTTCTATTTTGTTAAATTTATGATACTGTGTATGTGCATACAATGATTTAAGCGATACATTCACAAGGTAACATGACATGTTTTACAGAAGCTTACAAAAGTCTTTACAATAATTTTTGTTTGACCCAAAAGAAACATGTTACTTATTACAAGAAATAAATCTTATCATCTGAATCAATAAAAGTTTTATCCATATATTACTGCACAGTTAAACTAAGTTTTTGTAAATATTTAGCTTTCCTAAAATAGTTTAAGTATATAAATTTATGGCGTAAAGTCAAAGTGATTTTTTACTATTTGCACAAACGCTAATAAATATTTTTTAATTTAACCTTATCTCATTATTTTTGTCTAGAAAAAACACATCGATGTATTACCAATAGGAGCCAAGATAATAGCAAAAACTGCCAATTTTTAAAATTTTTAATGTTTATGCATTTTTTAAATAATGGTCTGGTCAATTTATACGGTCCTAAAGTTGATGGTCGTAATCTACGCCCTCGAATTAATTAATAGGCACCGGAATATTTCAGATTACAATTAAATGTGAGAAAAAGTCTAAAACACCTGATCCCTAAGTCGTAGTGGCGACGAGTACTTAAATCTATATGTCTCTTATTTATTCGTTTGTTCAAGAATTTATTCTCTCCATTTAGAAATAAACTTATGAATAAATTACGGAATTTATTTAAAACAAATGAATAACTGAAGATCAATTTTAAAACTGGTAAAGGTATTATAATAAAAGAGATAATACTTTCCATTATTAGTATATACATTAAAATTATTTAAATTGAAGTGTTCTTAGGAAGAAGGGCACATTTCGAAAAAGTAAGTTTTGAGAAATCATTGTGTTCTAAAAATCAAATTTTCTTTTTGAAACATAAGTATGTTGATTCAAGCAATGATTTCTTACACTTTCATTAAGGCTTTCAGATTTTTTCCAGTAATTGAATAATAATTTAATTAATAAGTAGGGTTTTGTTCTTGATTAACTTGGTATTTTGAATAAAAAAAATGGACATTGATAAAAAATTGAAATATTCTATTCGCTTATATTTTTCACATTTTTACAAATTTCCACCTCGTAAACTATAATACCTAAGCAAACTTAATTAATGTTTTATGGAAATGAAATTGAACAAAGAAAACGATAGTATTTTTTCCAATGTTACGTTATACAACGTACCTTTTAATATTGGTCCATCGTCAATCTATAGAAACGCTCGATTGTAAAATGCATACGATGCATTTCTCAACATTTTGTAATAAGTACGAAACGAGCACGAAGCTACATAAGCAAACCTCAAATCACGACACGCTTTTGATCCTTCAATTAAAGGAGGACAAAATTTTAGTCATTGACTCGGCTTCGACGCGACTGTCTGTTCGGCCTAGTACAGAATTCAATTATAATCCTAAGTACAAATTATATGTAGTAAAATCAAGTTCAATAAAAAGTTTCAAGTTCTTTTACCAGCATAATTCAAAATGAAGTGTCATTTACAAACCCTTCTCCGAATTCCAATAGAATCCACAGAAGCCAGGACTTCAACTGAGCCACTATATTAAGTATATCAACTAAGTCTATAAAATTATTAAATTTAATTATCTTTTCTTTTGAATATAAAATTTATTCAATTTAGAAGAAGAACTGACAGTAGTCAGGATTTCGCATTTATTCCGGTACCGAATAATACCTTATTTTGGTATTTATTTTATATTGTTTGATATAAAATAAATATTTTTTGTAATATAATTTTTTTGATAGATATTTAAAAAATAAAATAAATAAATAAATAAATAAAAGATAAACATTTTATAAATTAATACTTTTAATAGTCAGATTTTATCTCTAATTTAAAAATAAAATAAGAATTTAAAAACTATAATTAAACGCATATTTTATGTATTATGAAAATTTCAAATGAGTGATAAATTAGATTGGAACAAGATTAGTACATTACTAATTACTCGCTACGCTCGGGCGCTAATACACGCCGTGCCGTAATGTACCACTTAGGCCACAAGTATCGTACAATATTTTATAGTGACATAAGTGCGGATTTATGCCACGCAGTGCTATAAACAAAATTATCTAGGAGAAAAAAAACCGGTTGGAGTCAGGATTATAAAAGAACTGTCTTCCTAGATTAAATTTAAGTTTAATGGCTTTAGAGCACTTTCTATACGAATAAAAGAGTAAAGCTTATTTGGGCTTGATCTCCAAAAAATATCCGGTGGAAAATTTGTATTTGCAATACTTTTCTGCGAAAAGTCAACCATGTATAAAAAGATAAAAGTTAACAGTTCCCTCTACGATAGTTTCTGATTCAATGACAAAGCTTTTTCAAGGGTTCTTAGATATTGCCACTTTTTGCAGAATTTCGCCAAATCTAGCCAAAAAAGGCTGACGCTGAATCAAAACCTGTCCTATTTAGTTGTGATGTCCAGTTTCTCACTATTGGACTAGTATGTCTAAGTGGGTAACGCTAGACCGAGATTTTTGATTATTAGGATTTTCGGATTTATTTATAAAAGATTGAATTAATAAATTTAAGGATTTTAGTACTTACTGCTTGGGTCGGTGTTCGTCTCTCGTTTGGATTGTTTTGTAGATTTGTGGAATGGGATTATTCGAAATAAATCACTTCTTTAATTAGATAAAATTTTCTTTATTCATTTCAAATACGGGTTATCATTTTTAGAATAATATGAATGCTTCGATGGATCTTAACGGTAGTTGGAAAATTTATAATGTATTACCTATAACTATTTATTTTAATCGATTCTGTTAATTATTTAACAAGCGACTATTCCTCGGTCGCTAACGCTCCCTCGGAAGAATGTACTTATTTTAATAATGTTTCTTAATAAAGATGTGCAATTTTAATATACTTTGTTAATTGTAAAAATTGGTAAGGTATTGACTTTATGTAGCTTTAGTACATTAAAACTTTAAATAAAATAGTTAATTATAGTATTTAGGGTAGTATTTATTATATTTAAAACCTTTATTTGTAATTAAATTATTTTATTTTTTAAAAATTATATTTAGATATAATATTTGGGAATTTTTTAAATCGTAAGTAGTGGTATATGTATTTTTAAATTTTTCTATGTTTGATTATTTGCAATATTATTAAAAATAAATAATTTTTTGGCATTATAGTTATATACAATAGACTTAGCATAATATTTAAATTTAAGAAATTAATATGAAGTTTATTGTAATATAAATAGTGCAGAATATATATATATTTTATTTTAAAATTTGGTTGATATAAGTTATTAAATATTTGTGTTTGTTTACAGAATACTATTAATTCATCTAATTT
>UELU01139162.1:9160-20169 GCA_900490025.1 Megastigmus dorsalis
GTTTCGAACGCAGCCTCTCAAGCGTACCTGTGGGAGACTTGAGAGGTAGGTCAAGCAAGCCACTTCGGGGATCTACGATCCCCACGGAAGCCTGGACCAACGCGGGTGGAGGATTCCCCACTCTTACGCTCGACGTAATCGGCGGCGGTTCGAATCGCCATAGTGGGAGGCGGGCAGCTGTCCTATATAAGGAGGGACAAGCTGCCTTGGATTCATTCGGTCTCCGGCTGCGAGACCACGAACACCGACTCTCGCATCGTGGAGGCAGCGAATCCTGTTCAGTCGAAAGCGGGTGAGCTGCTGTTGAAGTCTTCAACTGCCCTCCGGCCGCGCAAGCGACCAAAGAGGCGCAACGAGACTCAGCGGTTAAAGCGTAACCGACGAAGGCAGGGGCGGCCACGACCTTCTCAAAGGCTCGTCACCCCCGCCTCACCTGACTCCTTGGAGACTGTCTCCTCGGGAGAGGGTAGTCGGCCATTGTAGCCAGACTTAACTTTCCAGGAGTTGCAGCTGTCCAGCCCCAGTTCCAGTGACGGCGAGTACCCCGACGTACAGATGTGCAGCGTGGTGGTTGCAGTGAAGCCCTCAGTGGCTTCCCCAAAGCTCCCCCTCCTTCCCCGCACCAGTCCGCAATGGACTGCTCCACCTGTCAGCAGCGCTGGTGACGAGGATATCCTCGACCTGGACTGCCCGACAGACTTGGAGGAGCTCAATCCGGTGGGGGTAAGAGTGCCCACTCGCCCCGTTCTATTGCGGTGGCCGGTACGCACACCTCTCGCGGAGATCCCGGGACATCGGCAGCGGAAGATCGCGCTTCCGCAGCTGCGTGACCCGCGGAAACTCGCCACTACTAAGAGAAACATCTTGGGAGGAATTGTCCCAACAGGACGCAAAACCATCGCGTACGAGCCAACGTTTCTACCTCGCATTCGCAGCGCCAGCCGGAGGCGCGCCTTGAAACGGCTACAGCCGTGCCCTCCGAAGAGCTCAGAACGGCGGACACTCGGCCCTTTTCAGGGCTCACTAATCGAACGCAAACACAAGTTCCCCCTCCATATTATCCCACTCCACAGATAGCCGAGGATTATAACAAAGAGACGGACACTGAACAGAACTGACGGAATGTATCCGACAGGCTCTGGGGAATCAAGGGGCCATAAGAGATATTACCCCGAAGATTACCCTAGAGATACTAGACCTAGATTGTGTCACTGAAACGCACGAGATAACGGACGCACTCAATAAATTACTAGGGGTTGACGCAGATAGGAGGGTCTCGGTCCTCGGCCCAAACAGCCGGGGGCAGAAACTCGCCATCTGGGACCTATAGGACCGGGACACGACGCGACTGATCCAGACGGGACGCATAAGAATTGAGTATGTCAACTGCCGCGTGAAGACTCGACTGACGGTACCGAGATGCTTCAAGTGTCTCTGATACGGACATTACCGTATCAACTGTATAGGACCGGACAGACGCGAAAGCTGCTGGAAGTGCGGCGATGCCGGGCACCGGGCCAGGGCCTGCGCTAGCGCTCCCGCCTGGTTCCTGTGCACAGCGCGGAGAAGCGACGGGGCGGTGCACGTTCCTGAAACCACTACCTGCGCCGCGTTCAAGGTGGCCTTGATGGAGGCAAAGAATAGACAACGGAGGAGACACGTACCAAAATGACGACTGTACTTCAAGGCAATTTGAACGGCAGCAGTTTGGCTCACGTCCTGCTGCCCCAGCTAGCCGACGAGACAGACGCTGACATAATAATAATTAGCGAACCGTACAGAGACAGAGACACATCGACCTGGTTCGTTAATACCTCCCGCTCCGCGGCGCTCTGGGTTCGGGGAGCTGCCGCGTCGCGGATTACGGGCCAAGGGAGGGCAGGAGATTTCGTTTGGGCGAGGGTGACCGACGTTTCGTACGTCAACGTTCACCTCTCTCTGAACTGCGGCGCTGCGGAGTTCGACAGAAAGGTAGCGGCTCTCGAGGGCGCGATGAGGGACTTCACCGGCAACGTGATCCTCGCCGGGGACGTAAATGCAAGGGCCATCGAGTGGGGCATGACTACGTCGAGCAAATGCGGACGACTACTGCTGGAGATGGCTGCGAGGCTAGATCTGACGGTAGCAAACGAGGGACGGGTAACGACGTACAGAAGACCTGGCTTCGGATCATCCATTCCCGACGTGACGTTCGCGACAGATGGATTTATACCGAGAGTCAGGAGATGGCGGGTGATCGAAGGCTATACGGCCAGCGATCACCAGTACATCACCTTTGACGCGACGGACATGACATGGACAAGAAAGAGGACAACCCCGCCCCCAGTGGCGAGGAACCTCAACAAACTGAACAGACTGACGGCACAGCTCAACAGAGAACAGGAACCGGCGACGATGATCGCTTGCGGCATCGTGGGCAGGGAAAGGGTGGAGAAGTTGGCAGTAGAGACGGCGGGGCTCCTGGAACGGATCTGTGACGCCTCCATGCCACGGAAACGAACTAGACGTGACAAAAAACCGATATACTGGTGGGCAGACGATATCGCGCGCCTGAGGCGAGAGTGCCTAGGGCTCCGACGGAAAGCCCAACGGGCCCGGGACACAGCGACTGCGACGAACCTCTCGGAGACGTACTGAGTCACCCGACGACAACTGAGACGTGCGATTAATGACAGTAAACGTAAAAGCTGGACAAAACTGATCGACTGGGTCGACTCGGACCCCTGGGGAACGGGTTACAAGATTGTAACTCGCAACCTGGAGCGGAACGGGTCACCTGCGATCAGAGACGAGACAACGATGGACAGAATAGTCGATGGACTCTTCCCGTCGCACCCTGAACAGGAGTGGGCGAGAGATGAGGTCGACCACGACGAGGTGCCAGAGTTCACAGCGGTCGAGCTCAGCTAGTGGGAAGGCGCCAGGTCCTGACGACGTCCCAGCGGAGATCCTCGGGGTAGTCGGGAAACGACGCCCGGAGATGCTCTCAACCAGTACAACATGTGCCTGGTGGAGGAGGTCTTCAGCAAAGAGTGGGAGACGGCGCAACTGATCCTCATTTAAAAAAAAGGGTGGGGATTCCAGCTCGCTGTCATCCTACAGACCGTTGACCCTGCTCAATACATTGTGCAAGCTCTTCGAACCGCTGCTTAGAGCCCGAACTCAGCAGGTTGCACAGAACGCTGCCGGCCTGAATGACAGACAGTACGGATTTAGGAAAGGACGGTCGACGATAGGACCGATCCGCGAGGTGATCGACTCCTTTGACAGAGCACAGACTAGACCCCACAAGAACAGGCCAATAGTGCTCAAGGTAACACTCGACGTACGAAACGCCTTTAACTCGGCGAGGTGGGAGGATATCGTGCGGATGTTTTCCGACGCCTTCCCGCTGCCTCCCTATCTTATCCGAGTTATGAAGGACTACCTACGGGAACGCTATATCACTTACGTAACGGAGACCGGAGTCAAGGACAGAAAAATCACAGCGGGGGTGGCGCAGGGCTCGATCATAGGCCCCGACGTATGGAATGTGATATATGATAAAGTGCTGCACCTTCCGATGCCTCCGGAGGTCTACCTAGTTGCATACGCGGACGATCTAGTCATCGTCGTAACGACGAGAGACACACGCCTGGCTCAGTTGCGACTGAACTAGGCGATGAGACGAATACAGGAATGGATGGAAACACGGGGACTACAGCTAGCGACGCAAAAGACGGAACTGATGTACTTGACGAGAAGACGGATAGACACGACGATACCCATGACGGCGGGGCAGTCTGACGTGCGGCCCAGAGGGGAAGCTAAATATCTCGGGGTTACCTTGGATACGAGGATGACCTTCTGGGCGCACATCAAGGGAGCCGCTGAGATAGCGGCCTTAATGACATCTGCGCTCTCCCGCCTCATGGCAAAGACGAGAGGATCAAAACCGAGCACACGTAGACTACTCATGACGGTGACCCACACGGTGCTCCTTTATGGGGCCGAAATATACGTACATAAAGTTAGTAAGCCACTTTGCTCCAAAGTTTATTTTAACATGTCGAATAATTGCCATTTTTTTGCCGTTAATTTCCCCTGAAATTAGTGTTTTTGCTGCTTTTTAATTAAAAAAAAATACGTATGGAGTCACCTATCAAAACGGGTACATACCGCGGCCAGAAAAGCTTCTAACTGGTCACAAAATTTCCGTTTTTTTTGCCGTTAAGGATAAACTTTGCAAAATTACTAAAAAGTTCTTATTTAAACATTTATCGGAATTTTGGCTTTTTCCAGGTTTGGCTTACTAACTTGATATCGCAATCACTTGAAAACCATTGGTTCGATTTCAATCTAATAAGCGCCGAAAATTGCCGTTTTTGGCGCAGTATTTTGCCGCTTTTTAATTTAAAAAAAAACTCATGGACTACTATAGATTATAGTTTCGAATAAAATTTATTTATTAGCATTTTTAAGCCTCTTACGATCGAAAGTGTACTGAAACAAATATTCTTTTCAAGTCATTAAGCTTTAAAAAAAAGTTAGAATGTCGAGATTCTAAATACGTATAAAATTTTATGCTAACAGGGTTCTAGTAGAGAAATTATACTGCTTTTATTGTTCATTGTGTAAAGTAGTTATTATTAAATAAATAGCGGTTTCACACTACGTACATTTAATTTTGCACTGTCTGTATTTTTGAACTCTTTTCACAAGGATTTTTTCCTAATGATTCTGGCTTTTACATGGTGTTTTTCATATTATTATTATACGTATAAATAAGCGAAATATAAGAGTTTTCTAATCTCTCTACACGTGGTTACTTAGTTTTTATTAAAATACAATATAATGATGTTTAATTGAGATTTATCAGAATTTTTGTATTTGCTATGATCATTACTTACAATATATACACCATATGGCAAATAAAATAATGTTAAAATCATTCACTAACCTTTTCCAAATTAGTGACGTAAACAATGAAACAGAGGGATATAGTACGTTTGTGCTGTTCCAAAATAAGGACAAGACATTAATCAACTTCGGTTCAATAATAACAAAGTGATTTATTTAGGTCTAAATCAAATTATAAAGCCATATTTTACTTTGAAATGGACTGCCCTTCGATTTATATACAAATTTTGAACATTTACATTCATACGAATCTTAATTTGAGAGAATAATTAAAAACCTCCGAAAAAGGTTTCAAAGTAAGTACTTTTACCTTAGTAAGTAGAGATTAGATATTGAATGATGACCTCAAAAATTCCATCGTATCTACCTTTTTTTTTAAGTTTTAGTATTTATAATTTTTAGTAATAGTTAGGCTTGATCGGTGTTGTGTTCAATGTTATTAGGTAATTATTCTATGCGAGATGACGATTTTTTGACTTAATTTTTTTTTAATTAACTGGAACACAGAAATAGACCATACAGTCTAAGGAGGGGAAACGCTAGGCAATCTACCCTCTTTATGCTGCGATTCCTTAGCCACTCCCTCTCTCTTCGCTTGCGTAGGGACTTAGTGGAGCATTTGGTCCTCCCGCGTTTTGACTACGCATGCGTGGTATATCGTGACCTAGACGGCGAGCGACGCCTCTCGGTCCAGCGGGCTCAGAACACGTGCATCAGATTTATCTTCGGCAAAATTCCCGTCCGGGCCCATGTCACCCCCTTTCATCTCGCACTTGGATGGCTCTCAGCTGAGAGCCGTCGGGATTAATTCCTGGGGTCACTCGCCAGCTCAATGTTGAGCGCCGAGTATCCACAGTATCTGGTCAGGTATTTCTCCAGGCTGGACGCTCATCCGAACGTGCGCCGCTCCGTCAGGCACCCCCCACATGCGCTTCTCTATGCCGCCCCTCGTACTGAAGCCTGGAGACAGTCTTTCTGCATCCAGGCCACCATCCTGCTGAACGACTTGCAAATCACTGATTTTCGTCCAGGCAGTGCGGGCTGCATAAAGCAAATACTAAAGCGGCGGCTATCTCTGCGAGACACTGAAGCGTGGTCGCGTCGGATCCGGCTCGAGGGTATCACCGGCCAGGACTCCCCGCCCTATCCGCCTATTGGCCCAGCGTAACGCAATGTACATGGAAATCGCTACTTTTTTTTCTATTTGTAGTTATATTTTAAGTTATATTTTATGCTATATTATTTATTCAGTGCGCTCGAAATTATCAGATCATATTATATCATAAGTATTTATTAACTCTCTTAAGATTTATGCACCGATGCTCCATGCTCAATCAACTCACCGAAATTCTGTTGTTAAATCGATGCTCATCATGTCATGAAATTATGTATCTAATTATATATAAACTCAATTGTATTTTATCTCTAACGCCAGATGGGGTCACACCCTAAAGGCGCAATAAAGTCAAGTCAAGTCTCTCTCTCTCTCTCTCTCTCTCTCTCTCTGTCTCTTCAAGAAAACTCGGTATTAAAGGATCAGATCTACATACTTCTGCACAAGATACCGACCATGGTTTATGATATCTCACTTTTGACTAAGCAATCTACTTGTAATAAATTAGCAAATATCGACGAAAATGAACATGGAAATTTAAATTTAAATAATGAGTCACAGGTTTTTGTCTCCTTAGGCTCCACAATAAATTTTCACCGGTTCGCCGCTCACGTCGTGAGAGCTGTGTCGCGGGTTCCATCGATAGTGATGAGTGCTGCGAATTGCTAGTGAATAGAATAATTGATGATGCCTCGACGACTACAAATCTTGATAATGTTGCGTTGGCAGTGCTTAACACTGTCCTCCCTACTGTTGAGAGGGAGAAAATCGTTGGTGCTCGAGTCTTGCAATCTCGGGGCGTGAGCGGGCGGCGAGGAGAGGAGCCTGGGAATGGCACGGTATCGTGATCGAGGAGACCGCCGTCTTGCGTAATTCGCCTCACCAGTAAAAAACGCGTTTTGGACATCCTTCGCGCTAAATGCGCTTTCACCAACAATTACTTCACCACCTCCGACGTTAAGTCCTCTCCTCTTGGCTCGAAGTCTGCCAGCCACTTACGAGATCGTATAATTTACATCAGTAAACTACTGCAGCCCGAAGTGTATAGTGAATTCTTGAGCTTAAAGCAATTGGCTTTAAGGCTTGGCTTTAAATACATCTGGCACAGTGGTGACAGATTTTTGGTTAGGAGGAAGGGTGGTGAGCGCGCGCATATCTTTTCCTGCGCTGCGGACTTGTGCGTCATTCCTGATGCGTACTGTAGAGGGAATGGGCGCTCTGTCCCTCACTTTCTAGCAGAGGAGAGCGGCCAGCCTAATACTTGTGGCGCGGCTGTGGCTACCAAGTGACTGCGGCGGGGAGTTACTGGTGTAGCGAAGGAGAGTCGACTGAGAGCGGGCTTTCTCACTGTGAATTCCCTCAGAGCTCACATTGCGCAATTCCGTCAATTTCTAAGCAATAATCCGTGTTACCATCTTTTCGGAATTGCTGAGTCGTGGCTTGGCCCAGTCGTGGATGACAGACTCATACAGATCGATGGTTTTAGTGTTTTACGTCAGGATCGTAATGTGAATGGTGGTGGTGTTGCCCTTTATATTCGTAATGACTATAAAGTTAAAATTCTTGCTAAATCCAATAGCACAAGACCTGGTAAGCCAGGTATTCCTGAATTCATCTTCTGTCAAGTTCAAAAGGGTAACACTCCACCAATCCTAGTTGGTGTTATTTATCGGCCTCCAAAAATGGCTTTTAATTGCGATCCTGACTTCCTCTGTTCTCTGGGAGACCTTTGTGGTAATTACAGCCACAAGTTGATTATGGGTGATCTGAACGCAGATCTGTTGTCGACGACTGGTGATTCTGAGTTCGTTCAGCGATTAGCTGACGAACTCTCAGTTAAGATCATCCAGCACGGCTCGACACATTATACTGAGACTTCTCACACATGGATTGACTTAATATTTGTAGACGATAACGACAGGGTAGTTGATTATGGGAATAGTCTTGCCCGCTTTCGCATCAAGCACAACATCATCGATGTTAACATTGACATTCACATTGCATCTTATCCCAAAGAGACTTTCAGCTTTAGAAGCTATAATAAGATAACCCCTGTTGAACTCAATGAGTTCTTGTGCCACAGCGATTGGTCGACTTTTTCCACAAATACTTTAGAGTCTGACTTTAACATAAATGGGGCGCTTGAATGTCTGAGCCCGAATCTATTGGAAGCTATTAATGAACTTGCTCCGTTGAAAACTGTAACTCCTCGTAGAGGGAAAGCTCCATGGATTGGCGCTGGGCTTCAGCTACTCATAGACAAATTCAACGCTACGCATAGACGGTATAAAAGGATCGGGAGTGCCGTGCTCCTGGATGAATTTCTTTGTTTACGCAACGAGGTTGAGATTCGTAAGGATCAAGAGCGTACCTCCTATCTCGGTAATCAACTTTCTGACGCTCTTGATCAAAGGAAAGATATTTGGAGGTAAAAGCGTAATCTCGGCCTCTTGCCCAAAAGCAGGGAGGAGCTGCATGGTTTCACCCCGGAGGAGCTGAACTCACACTTTGCGTGTGTGTCAGTTGCGCCCCATGAAAATATAGATAATGCAATGGATATGATACAGTCGGCAGCTGATGATGGTTTTTCTTTTTAACCAGTTTCCTTTCCAGATGTAGTTCTCGCCATGTCTCATTTTACAGCGCAGGCGAGGGGTGCGGATAACATACCGCAGAGTGTTGTAGTGAAGTCCCTGCCAGTGTTGGGGAATTATATAGTTCATTTATTCAACTCCTCCTTTGCTCATTGAGTCTTCCCGAGTACCTGGAAGCAGGCACAGCTAGTGGCTTTAAAAGGCTATTGCCCTACTGTGTTTTCTTTCCAAAGTGTTTGAAAAGATTGTACACTCCCAGATTACCAGCTATCTCTCGGGTGGGCATTCTCGATCGTTTTCAGGTAGGGTTCAGACAGCATCACAGTACACAGACAGTCCTGTTTAAACTAACTGATGACATAAGTTTAGGCATTGATGGAAGGATGATAACCTTGCTGTTGCTCTTTGACTTCAGTAAGGCGTGTGACGCCATCTCTTTTTCGAGACTATTGAGCAAATTGCGCGATCTCGGGTTCTCGAGGTCCGCACTCCTGTGTATTAAATCGTATTTACAAGGCCGCACACAGAGCGTTTTATCTAAGGATGGTTGTTTCTCGTGGGTTGAGACCAATTTGGGTGTACCACAGTGGTCGGTCCTCGGGCCTTTGCTCTTCAATCTGTACATCAATGACCTTAAAGACCGGTTTGACCGTGGGGCGGTCAAGCACATATTATATGCCGATGACCTCCAGATTTATCTGCAAATCCCTGCGGATAAACTTCTGGAGGGCATTGCTTGCCTGTCTGCAGCGGCACGGGTAGTGTCGACGTGATCTGAGCGCTTGTCTCTTCGTCTCAATACTGGCAAGATCAAAGCAATTTTATTTGGTTCTAGAAAATATGTTAATTATTTGGTTAAAATGGGATTGCCAGACATTGATATGGGGAGCGAAGCGCTTGTGCGTTTTTCCGACGCCGTCGTGAGTCTTGGTGTTACATTAGATAGTAAATTAACGTGAAAACCGCAGGTTGATTGTATAACTAAAAAAGTCAACAAAGCCCTTTACAGCCTGCGGTTTATAAGGGCATGTACCACCGAGGCTTTGCACAGAAGACTATTTGAAGTTCTAGTCTTCCCACTTCTTGACAACTGCGCTGTAGTGTGTCTTGACGCGTCGGATGAGCAGAGAATACGATTACAGAGACTGAACAACACATGTGTGCGATTTATATATGGTGTTAGGAGGGATGAGCACATCACCCCCTATAGAAAGCAGTTGGGCTGGTTGCGCGTTGACAGACGAAGGATGTATTTTGCCGCCAACCTTATGTATAAAATCCTTCGACTCAAAGAACCAAGTTATTTAGCGGCATTTTTCAGTATACACCAGTCCAGATGCATTAGCAGGGGTGATGCACAAGAACTCTCGGTGCCAAGATTGCGCACGGAAGCTGGTATGAGATCTTTCCAGGTCCAATGAGCGCGCTATTGGAACTCTCTCCCACTAAATCTGCACAACCTTCCATCTTTGTGCTGATTTAAGATGGCGATCCTTAAACACCTCCACGAGCTCGATCCCTAGTCATCCAGAGACGGGGCCTGTGATCTTAATGCTGTATAGACTTACACCCACACAGGGGACAGACAGATGGGTTTTCTTTATGTTAATTTATTTCGTTTTGTCCCTTATACATAAATTGTGTGAGAGTATTTATTAGCATGAGTGTGTCAAGGAATGAATGAGTAGAGTGAATGATTGACTTTTTATTTTTTAAATGTATTGTTATATGATAGATATTGACTGATTTTAAAACTCCTGTTTATTTGTATTTTATGTGACGCACTGTGATATTATAATATTTTAAGACTGATTTTTAAATAGTTTAGTTAATATGATTAAGCAAATCTGTGATATCATAGTAAGTACAATAATAATCTCGACTAGATGTAATTTTATTGCAATTTTAAAGGAAAATATGTGCAATACTTAAAACTATATATGTTATACTTTTTGTAAATATTTACAAATAAACAAATATCTATCTATCTATCTCTCTCTCTCTCTCTCCGCTATTACTACTGTACACTGAAAAACTTTTCGCAGCTCTACAGTTCGAAACTTCGGAGTTCTAGACCTTGAAGTTCACTGTATTAAGATTCGAAAAAAGAATGGCACTAAAATCCCTCGATATTCGTTGCTTTAAGCAGCGAAATCGAGGGTCTGAGCAGCGTAGTGCGCAGTATATAACGTCGATGAAAACATATACCTGCAAAGCTTCGACCTTCGCTGCTCAAAGCAGCGAATATCGAAGGTACAAGCAGCGATGTTCATGCAGAGCCTAAACGCTTCGGAGTATCGTCCCTCATAGCTTCGAGCTTCGCTGTTAAAAGTAGCGAAGATCGCAGCGTCACACGTAGGTGTTTTCTTCGACGCTATACATTGCGAACTCCGTAGCTCAGA
>UELU01139163.1:0-31309 GCA_900490025.1 Megastigmus dorsalis
CACTAGATCTAAATTCATTGTTAGTTTATCAAAATTCAAAATGGCGGATCCAATATGGCGGACCGCGAACTCAAAAATAGCGATTCAGGAAAAATAAAAAATTCTATCGTATTCTACGTAAAATTTGGAATCAAAATGCTTCCAATCATTTTCTCGCTCAGAGTCGCCGTTCTCGAGTAAAAAATTATTGAAGTATCAGAAATTGAAAATTCGCCAAACTTTGCAATCAAGCTTTTCAGATGTACAATGGCTCTACAATGGCAATCACGCGTTTTTTGCCTCTGATTTCACATTCATTCATAAACACCAGAGTTGCCCAATTCCCACCACGAAGAGGTAAACGCTTTTGAGAATCATATTTTTTTATATTTTTTTTTATATTTTTTGTATATCAGAATTTTAGGCATAAAACCAATCGGCTATAAAATGGCCGCTTGGGAAGAAATGGGTTAAATTAATGTGCATCATAAGAGATAGAATTTTGTATTAAAATATTACATTTACATGGGTGTAAAAAGTTTCTATCAGGGTATGGACAAAGTGCGAGAATTGCATGTTTCGCGCACGGAGTGGTAACAAATATTTTTTGAAGGTTTTATATGTTCATATAAAATGTATATTTCACTACTTTTAAGGAGGTTCATCAGGTTTAGAATTAACGAACAGATTTTGATGAAATTATAAATATAAGTTTATTATTATATATTAAACATCATGTTAAATTTTTAAGTTGTTTAGTACCCTTGTTAATGAGATATTAATAAAATAAATTTTTGCAATTTAACATTGAGTCTTACGTAGAGTTGCATTTTTCTAGACTTTTAACTTGAACTGTATAGTTATTAACGAACAATTTACAGAAAAACTTTTACCCGACGTAAAAGAATATTTAACGAATATTTTGAGACCTTGTACAACTCGCTAGCTTAACTATAAAACTTATAATTTATATGTTTTTTATATAAAATAGCTAAGCTTCAGCAGAATAACCTCTATTATTTAATATAGCGGCAAATTCGCATTTTTTGACACAGCGTGCGTTGTTTGAAATTGATTATACAATATTTAACTATATAATGATCTGATAAAATAACGTTAATCGAAAATATTAAATAGGTTAGTAAATAGAAATTCTGTTGCAACTTTGTTTTGACTTCCTACGTACATACCTGATAAACCTCTATATATATATATATATATATACTGCGTCTCAAAAAGCAGCTCGAAAAAGAGATATTGTGCAGAGAGATACTGCAGTCCATTGTGTCATTTTTCTTTCTTTCAGCTTTTTTCAAATTTAAGTGTAAGGTTTATTATTATTATTTATTATTAATATTTTATTTTTTATTCGGTTCCTCTTCGTCGTGGAATAAAATTTTGTCGGAATCACACCAAACTGCGGGTAATTCCAGTCATTTTCAATTTATTTCAGCTTAAAATAAAATAAAACGTATTCTCAACTAAATTTTTCTTGTATATATTGATAAAATAAAATTCCTGTAGACTTTTAAGTGCTTTAGCCATTCCATCGTTGAAATCCGCGCGATTTTGCTCATTAACATTAGTGTTCTTTTTTATGGCCTCTGCTCTGAGAAATAAGATTGCTTTAGACTGACAATCATTCATGTTGGTATTTATGTTGGCTTCAGCAAAACGATCTTCTAAATTTTTGATTGTTTATTTTTATCTTTAGGTGTTGATTCAGCTTCAACAAAACTATTATCCTGACTACCAGAAATGAATTCAACCTCTGATTGTAAAGGGTCTTCCTTTTCCATTATTATATCACCGCTGACTCCTATTCCTTCATTTGCAGAAAACAAATCGTTTTGATCAACAGCTAAATAAACGCTTGGATAATTTTCAATATTATCTGCACATTCATCTACCATGACTATATTATTTTCAAGAATTGACCTGTAAAGAATACTGATCTAAAGGTTTGCGATTTCCAATATTCTTTATTTTATGCATACTAAAATACGCGTAAAAGCTTAATTATTTAATAATAGAAGTAATAGTAATTGTAACCTTTTTCAATCGCATAAAAAGAAAAATCGTGTGGTAAAAAATAAAAAATATCATTTTTTACGCCATTTCTAACTTCAAATTCAAGTTCTTTAAGACAAGAGCTACTGATTATAATAAAAAAAAAGAATGTCGTTCCAAAAAATTTTCCAAATTTGTTTAAAAAATTTGGAAAAATTTTTGGAAGACATTCTTTTATTTTTTAATTTTATTTTTTTTTAAATTTGTATTTGATATCAACGATTAATATGCATTTAAATGATCAAGACGATTATTGAAATGCTCACAAACTTTTATTATACAAATGTAAACATTTGTACATATCAAGTGACTGGGATACTAAATTAGATTCCAACTGTATGTGATTCACTGAATTCTCATAAATTTTAGTTTAGTTTTCTACACAACATTTGAAAATCACCAATATGATGCCACATTCCACAGCAGATGCACAATCTGCAGCATGACGTGCCTTTAATATGCTACGTGTGAAATCGTACTGCCTTGCCGTTCTGTGTACCTATCGTGCTCGGCAAGTGCTGTTATCAGCAGGTGCATATTTTTGACTATAACCAATTACCATCAAAAGATATTTTCAGCAGATGATTAAGAGGTAAACTGTCGCATTGTATATACCGCGCGCAGTATACACACAATGTACCAGTCGATAAAGTAGAATTCTTTGTATTACACATAAAATCGTCACAGTACATTTTCTTACTAACAGAGGGCGTCAGTAATATGGTTATACCTTTATATGGTAGATTTATTGATAGTGACAAAGTTTTTGTTAATTGTGCTGTCTGTAGTCGTTGTGAGTTCTTTAATATGGCTTACAAAATTCCAGATATATCTTTTATTTTTACTGCAGAATGCATGGCTGTTAATGCTCTCTTTAATGAGATTTTGAACCGAGTGGAATCGAGTCTTTTCGTGGGAAACGAGGTGAGAATCTTTTCTGACTCTCAAAGTATTATTGAGTCACTTAAACAAGTAAAAGGTTTAAATGATGAGTCTCCCTTCTTAATTTAGATAAGGGGAGGGCTTTCTAGGTTGATTGATAAGGGATATTATATTAAGCTTTTCTGAATATCTTCTCATGTGAGTATTCAGGGTAATGAATGTGTGGATAAAAGGTCCAAGGATGCTGCCATTATTCGTGTCACTTAATTTATACGGATTTTCTGTAATAGCTTTGTTATTTACTTTAAACGATAATGTTCTCCAAATAATATCTAGATTTATCTTAGACATTAATATTAATATTTAATATATACACGCACACACACACACATATACATATATATATATATAATATATATTTAATATTTACATCTATATTTTTATATCTTTCGACTATACCATATGTATGTATATAATTTAGATATTCTACTCATGTAATATATCTTGGTATTTCTTATCCATGCTCTACGTTATGGCTGCATAATTTATATTTAAAGCCAATAAAAACTAATTTAATAATAATAATTATATGGTAGATAATACCGGCACCAAAAAAAAAAGTATTCAGTTCCTGAGATGTGATTAGACTATTCTTATAGTGAATGGTATTATATTGTATGATTTAATATAAGTTCCCTTACATTCAAAGTCATAATTTATTTGCTCTTGAGATCATACATTTTTGAAATTGAAATTCTAATAGCATATGTCCGAAACAAAAATCCTACGTAAGTCATTCAAAATGGACTTTGACCACGGCGATGTGTAGTATATAATACTACTCATTACAATAATCAAAAAAATTTTTAACTTCGTAACTTAAGCTACCGCCGAACTTTTGTAACATAGGGTATCAAAATCAAAAGATAAGAAGAGCCTAATCAGATCTCAGGAACTGAATACTTTTTTGTGTGCCAATAGTCAGATAGTCAGATCTCAGGAGCTAAGAACCTTTTTAATTTTGTGCGCTTGTGTATAAATTAATGTTTAAATTTAATAAGACCAATAAAACTCAATAATTTGATAAGCTTTATTATTTATATTTTCTTATTTATACTCGAATTTATAAAATATCTGACAATTCGACACTTGAAGAACTTGTAATATCCATACACAAAATAAATAAGCTGAGAGTGGATATAAAAGAAAAACGAAAAAATAGAACTAAGAAAAGTTAAAAATCTGGGATTAACAATCAGCTTAGAGTTTATATCTGTTAAAAAAATACTTTTAAGTAGTTTCGATTCTATTGTTTATCATATAAGGTGGAAGCCTGAATGTCAAAATATTTTCAACTTAGTTATTATGAAAAAATAATATAATATGAGAAAAAACAATTTAAGTCAAGTATTTTACCCCGCAAATATCAATTGTGAATTTCATTTTTATTTTTCTCCACGAGGATTGATAGTCACATAGATAATTTATTTTGTATTCTATATTTTGTCTTGATTGTTCTTGACCAAGCCACTATATACATCTGATCATTTAAAAAATTATTCGGTACTTTATTCATTATTACAAAAATGGGATTTCGAAATTACAAAATAATAAAAAACGAAAAGAAAACGTACATTAAAATTTTGATCTTTTGAAGTTCACGCTATCACATTCTATCAGTATTTCTGAAGTTATCTTCTAAGAAGTATTATTCGTTGAAAAGCAGGAGTGAAATTCCGCATACTGCAATTTTGCTTTTATTACTAGTTGCGAGACCTATATCAAAATAATAAAGAAAAACAAAACAAAAATATATTTTAATAAATAAAAAAATTGGTGAGGTTTGATTGTATACATACAAAATATAAAAACATGTTTTCAAAGTTAATTTTCAACTTTTATTTTTAAGTTCATTAACCTTTCTAGAGGGAAAATATTTAAAATTAAATCCAAAAGAACTCTTATAAGTAATTCAAATACTTATAATTATCTTATAATCTTATTGAAATGGTTTAATTTTCAACCTCGACTCAAAAATTTGTTCCTCAGCGTGGCGATTTTCTATCTAATGGCAGTAAGACAGCTCAAAAATAATTTACATTATCTACTAGCGTGGGATTGTTGTGCGAAAATTTTAATTTTTTTACTGTCTTTTACGTTTTTAAGTCTTGGTAATATGAAAATACTGCAACCATACTGCAAAGTATAGTAGTGAAATATCCTACTATAGTTTCATTGTGGAGCAAATATCATCCATACTTTTAAACATACTGATAAAAATAAGTAAATTTGAAAATTGTAGTTAAATATCCAAAATAACCCAGGCTCGTGCAAACAGTCACTTGTAATTATTTCCAACACTCGTGTGCCACGGTCCATAGCTTGTCTCGCAAGCACACGGTTACATTTTTGCAGCTTCTGGTCCAGCTTATTAATCAGCTCTACAGCTGCCCGGAGGTCGGACACCTCCACTTTATATCGTAGTACACCGCTGGCAGTGAACACTCGTCTCTCGACCCATACAAACACAAGCTGCTCCAGCCTCTCTCTCTCTCTCTCTCTCTGAGTCTGAGTCTCAAAAGTGGAGTCCGGAACAGCACTGCGCACGGCGTCGAACATGGCACGGTTACACGCGGACATTCGCGCGCTGCTGGCTCTCACTCTCTCGAGTTTCGACGCCCACACTGTGCGCGCGCGCGCGGCTACATATAGGAAACGGACCTCCGCGGTGGAGAGCGAGAAAAAGACGGAGAGGAGCGAGCGAGCGAACGGTAGAGGGAGGGAGAGCGGAGCAGAGCGCAGAAAAGAGAGTGTGGTAAATGCCCGATGAGCCTGGTAGTCCCGATAAACGGGCCCCTTTATCGCGGGGGCCCCCTCGTAAAAAGCCCACTTCTCGCGCCTCTTTCTCGCGCGCGTACTATACCACTATAAAACTCGCGAGTCTTTGCTCTCGAGTCCACTTCGCTCGGCTCTTAGCTGTTTTATAGCTCGCTGATCGATACGCGAGCTGTGCACCGAGTTTGCTGTGCGGTATAACAGCTCCTCTCTCTCTCTCTCTCTCTCTCTCTCTCTTTCTTTCCCTCGCTCGCAGCTCGAACCGCAGTGAGAGAGTATCGCGGCCACGTAGGCGCCGAATGTCTTATAATACGCGAAAGATCATTATTCCGCGTGGCGCGCCGCTGCAGCACACCGAGAGAAGAAGCCGAGGGATCTATACTCTACTCGCGTATATATATAGCTTTAAAGCGAGATTA
Organism: Megastigmus dorsalis; assembly: GCA_900490025.1. NCBI lineage: Eukaryota > Metazoa > Arthropoda > Insecta > Hymenoptera > Megastigmidae > Megastigmus > Megastigmus dorsalis. The sequence goes on from UELU01139163.1 coordinate 6,186, forward strand.
CGAGACTCGGAACGATGGGACTACTTGTGGTGTCGCTTGGAAATTTCCGTAATCTTGACTCTATCTGCATCGACTTTTCGCATATCGCGACTTTTAAGATTCATCCTGCGCGCTGTGCTGTTTTTTCTTTATCGATTTACTAAATGTCGGAAACCTTTACGCAACCGATTCGGACTTGTGTGTCATAGTTACGTAATTATATATATAATTACAAGGGCAGATGCTATAAACAGTTGGTAATTTAAAGTATTTTCCATTGTTATTCGAGAATTTAAAGTAATTAAGTACTAAGATGGACTAGCTTTAAAGAATATTTAAAAAGTTAGAAGAATGCTACTCTAATTGATTAACCCTCGCTGCAAGTCAATTTCGTAAATCAGCGACCTCGGAAACCCCTGCATACCTAATTTCAAGTAAAACCTTCATTATGTGTCGGTTTTACGAGGACTTCTTTTCGTGGTCAAAATGGACTTAAGATCTAATACAAAATCTAATACATCAACGGCGTGGTAGTATAAGTTCCTATCTCACATTTTGGTTTATAGAGATTGTATCTCAAATTTCAGTTTGAAAAAGGTTCTATGTAGCGAAAATATATAGCAAAAAATTTTTAGATGTAATATTTTCCACCGAGGCGACGATATGTCGCAGCAATTTTCGAATGCAATAGTACTTATTCCCTATTGTCATTGATTACTATATTATTTATTTGGTTGAAAGATTAACTTATTATTAAAAATATGTAGATTTAAGGTGATTCGTAACATGAAAATGTCCAGTTAGGTATAGATGAAAGAGTTAGTATGTATAGACTTTCACAAAATTTATAAATCTTTTCTATCCTACAAAGAAGACAAAGATTTATCTTCACAATTAAATATAAACTAATTATTTTAATTTAGCTGAATGATAACAAATTTATGTTCTCATATCGATTTTTGATCGGTATACCGAGCTGACTAATGGTGCATTAGGCGAACAAAGCATGCGCTGAAAAATCATGAATAACAATTAATCAATGCTTCCAGATCTTCGAAAATAACCGCAACAATTAACGATTGAGCTGCAGGCAATATACAATCATTACACACACCTCCCAGACATATTTTCGCGCGACTCGAGAGTTCAGTAAGTGGAATCCTCATTGTACTACGATAAGCGATAAAACTCGCGGGATACGATTCTGAATAAATATACACGTCACGGGATATTAACGCAAAACCGATATGCTCACCAGTCAAAACGGATAAATAAAAAACCATCCGCCAAAGTGAATAACGAAAGTATGCGTATATATATAGAAGAGAGTCAGTAGGTAGGCGAACATTTAGATATTAAGTGTAATGTATCAAGTCCATTAGGAGGAGTCTCGCATATAGGCGTTCGCTTAACTGCGTCTCGCGCGAGCCTCGCCATTTCTATAAGATTGCAAATTCATATTCTCTTTGCAGCTGTAATTCTCGGGGCAAGAGAGGCTTACGCGCGCGCCTCCAGTCCAAGTGTTATATACGCGCGGTGCGGCGGTTCTGCTGTTTTACGACTAGACGAGAGCCTCACCGCCGCAGCCGCAGCCGCGCGCACACACACACACACACAGAGCAGAGGAGAAGAAGAACTGCTTGTCTTTATGCGGCAGTAAAGCCCGACTAAAAATCGACAAACAATCTATTCCTCACTCTTGCGCGCTCCTTGAGACGAGGCGTTACGGATGACGTTGATGATAAGTCTGCGCGCTCCCCCTTTTCTCTCTCTCTCTCTCTCTCTCTCTCTCTCTCTCGTGCTCTCCTTTCGCGTTGTCGGCGGCGGCGTCTCTCTGTGAAAATTTCGGCGTAACTCAAAAGCCAAGACAAACATGGGCGTGTTCGAAGCGCGAGCGGTCGGTAAATCCCGGTAAAGGAACATATATAATGCACCGCGTGTATATTATATCTCGACCGAGGGGAAGAGCGCAAAAAAAAAGGCAAATCTATGTATACACATGTAATTCGCGTCATTAGACGTGCGTGTGTGTATGCTGGCGGTTAACGTGTGCGCGTGTATATATATCCTTGAGTCTCTGCAGTACTCGTGCGGGTGATTAGAGACGCGCGCTATTAGCGAGAGAGCAATTAGTGCGCCATCGGCATTACACAGCGGCCATTTTTATTTTTCTCCTCTCTCTCTCTCTCTCTCTCTTAACCTCGCGAGCTTGGAAAATTAGGTATATACGATGTCATTGAGGACATTGCCGCGTAAGTATATGGTATACATATTCTTCTCTCTTTCTCAAAGTTTATTGTGATCCGCGAGAAATATATATATGTACTGCAGAAACTCGCGACGCACCCAGTTTCCTTGCGCTTTTTGATACGTGTATATATATGTACGCGCACGGCTTATAACCAGACAATAGAACGATTTGCTAATTCAGCTGTGTACAGAGCTGCGCCGCTCGTAATGTGCATGCACATACGCGCGCGTGGATACCTTGTGAACGAGGTCTCGACGAAAATGTTTATTGGGCATTTTATTAGTTGCGCGCCGCGCGCGGCTCTTTCTTCTGTGCTGCAGATTTTCGTCGGCTCTTTGTATAGGTATATTTATGTGTAACGCCGAGCGCAGCGATTAATACATCGACGCGGTATAATAAAGATATTGGATATGGCTCGTCGAACACCGAATGACTTGAAAATTCTTCTAACTTCTATGTGTAGAGTTCGAAAGGGTCTAATATAATCCACGTATGTGCGATGATACCTTGCAGTTTGTTATAGCTCAAAATTTAAATTGCGTAAAAACCTTCGTGGTGCGCGGGAATGAATGCGGAAGTCGAGAAAGTTCGCTTGGAAGAAAAAAAAAGAACGGGTAAACCGAAGGAAATGAGTCTCTCGTTTAAGCAAGTATCGTAATATTTGTGTTAGTATAATGAATAACTCAGCCGCGCTATGCTTGGAAACTAGAAAATTTGTAGTAATAGTTTTTTTGAACAGGAAATGACTCTGGTTACTGCAAATATGGAGTAATTGCGGAACATTACTTTACGGGTGTTTAAATTTTAGGCATTTACTTTGTTAATCATGTTTCAGCAACGGCATAATATGTTATTTTTATATTGTAAGATTCTCCTTATTTAATATTTATAAACTGCTTTACGTTCCTATTGTGTATCAGAGAATTTGTTATGATTAACATAAGTATAATTCTATTGTTTTTGACAATGAGCTAATTTATTTATTTACTAGTACTTTCAAGTTATTTGTAAATTCCTTAACACTCAGGCATGGGTTATTAATTTCTTTGTCATCTAATGTTTTCGTAAAATAAACATGCATGTATAATTCAGCGAGATAGACATAATAAGATGAAATTGAGATATTCCATATCACGCTTATAAGATAATGAAATATATAAAAGCTGATGTAAATCCAATAGAAACTAGAATAAAGTTTATCACAATCAACAAAACAAAAATATATGCTAGAATTAGATATGAATTAAAATAATGGACCCACTTGCACAATATTAGATTTTCTTTCCTTTTTTTTATAGAATATTTACAGGTCAAAAATGTGCATGACCAGTAAATACATAAAGTGTCTGTCTCCAAATGGAATATAAAAATGCAGTTACTTTAATAACTTGTATAATTGTATTATCCTTACATATAAGTTACAATAGTTACTGTTAATAAGCTTAATTGAGACTTTTCGGTTAAGTTGTCATAAGCATTTTCGGCTTTAAAGGAATGTGAACACATGTATTATGAGTTTTATAATATAAGTCGCTTGCAAATGGTCTTGAAGTGCAGCTACCCTACTAAAAGATATTAGCATGATAAACATTTGAATAACTAAAATATGTTTCTTTAAAAGACCAAGTCAGATTTGTTTATTAGAAATGAATGATAAATTTTATTTATAGAATTTAATTCGACAAATGCCTATTATTAGATATCGCGCTCTTTTCATTTTATGAGAGTCTCTGAATTTGTAACCAACACTGCCATCTCTGTAAATGAGTTTTCATATTGAACATATCAAGCTTAGTTAACTGATATTGAACTTGAAAGAAATTTTATAAATAATTAAATCGCTAAACTGAACAATAATATTGAAGTGCCAAACACTATTATGATTATCTTATTTCAGATATCTATATTATAAACGATGTATTAATAATAACAAATTTATTAATAGTAAGGAAATATTTATAGACGTCGACTATAATTGCCAAGTATCAAATTCAAATGTTATTCGAAGTATCACAATTTGTATTGTTAGAATTTGATTCTCTCAATGCAATAATTTATTATTTAACTAAAGTTTTATACTTCAAAAATAAATTATTTTAAGCTAAACCTGCTTTTAGCGAAAAATAATTTTATTTTGTATTCTGACATAAGTCTCAGCGTCATAAATTATATAAATGATATATTTTAAGTTTCTAGTTATGAAATGCCTAATATCGTAAGTTCTACCCGTTTAGAATAGTCTATACGCTTGAAATTGGTGAAAAATCGTTTTATTGGCGGTAAAGATAAAATGTTTCTGGTATTGAAAAGGTTATCAAAATATTACCGATAATATTCTATGATATTTCGTAATAAAATGTATAAAATAATATAATAACAAAACATAGTATACAGCAGAATCTTTGAAAATAAATTACGTAATTTCGCATAATAAAGGTATTCGCTTTCACTTGTCAGATGCGTTAAAAATGTGGTATATAAAGTCAGTTGAAATTATGCTCACATCCAAACGCCGATAAAATAAAGCGAATGACGTTCATTTTTACACTTCCAAAACCATTTAGATTCATGATTTTGTACAGAAACATCGGCTATATTTCAATGTGTACTTTGCTTATAATAGAATAAGTTCACTTATCCCCTCATAAATTTAATGCAATTGTACCAATTACGCGTCCCTTATTAAATTATATCATACCAATCGTTGATTTTTGAAAATCTTTACAAGTAAAACTAAGTAAACTTATACGACTACTCGAAAGAGCAGTAAAATTGGAAAAAAGAAAGCTCCGAACTACACGTACTCGTTACGCAAGGATGCAATTCTATATGTATATATAAAAAGCCACTGTAAAAGCAGCGTAGTAAAACTGCGCTCGTTAGAAAGTAGAATGTACAAAGTGGCTATGATGGGATACATTACACATATACGTATAGCTATAATACAACTGTAACGCCTTCGTTCCAGCGCAGACGCATTACGCGTGTAACACATGTACACTTATATATGAATAGGGAAGACTCATTCACACCGGCGGCTTGGCGCTCGCGTATACACACACACTATCCATGCACAGGGAGAAGAGCTGCAGAGCGGCTGCACATGGGAGGAAAAGGCAAGGCACGAGGGAAACGAGTGAGTGCAGGAGAGAAAGAGAGAGAGAGAGAGAGAGAGTCGCGTCCATTCATTCGTCCAGCGCATGAACGGGGAACGGTCGTTCACGGCTCATTCAGAAATGCCCTCGTTCGCTCGCCCCCATTGTTCTATACGGTGCGCGCTGCTTGTGCATATAATAATGTAAACGTGAAAGTGACCGTGCGCTCGCTGACTCGCTCGCTGACTCGCTCGCGCCCCCGGTGTGCATCCAGCCGGGGACGATCCTCCGCGCTATATATATATATACATATAGATAGACTATATATAGAGGTAGGAGGAGAACGAAATCGGGTTTTCGCGCAGGCACATCTTCGCCTTTGCGGCTCTCTCGTAGTTCTTTTTTTCCCTTCTTTCTCCCAAGCGCGATCTTCGTTCCTTCTTGTGTGTGTGTATCTCTCTCTCTCTCTCTCTCTCTATCTCTCGTAGGCCGGTGGTGTGTGTCGAAAAGAAAGACGACGTTGGACATAAGAGGTTCCCGTCGTTTGCCGTATATACTTATATATATATATATATACATTGACCAAAAGAATATAAGCCTAGACTGAGAGAGAGAGAGAGAAAGGGAGTTGAAGAATACACACACTGCGCGCACAGCTCAAATTTCTCTCTTATACCCACCCGGTCGATCTTATCGCGGAACGGCTTTTTCGCTTCTTAATCGCCCCGTGTACACGTGCGCGCCCTGCACACACACACACACACACGTTGTCCCGTTCCTATACTCGCTGTTGCCGCTGTCCGACAGTCCCCCCCCCTCTCTCTCTCTCTCTCTTTCTCTTTATCTCTCTGTTTCTTCGGCCGGAAGTTATGCGACTTTCGCGCATCGATAAACTTATTTAATTAGACCAGAGAAAAATTCAGCGCTGCGCATGCACGCATCGCGCACTTGGATTGTGTCTCTTATACGATATTATACTGTAGGCGGCTTTCGCTCTCTTTCTCTCTCGCTTTCAGATCCCTCTTTGTGCGCGCACTGCACAAGTGCCTTATACAATTAGTGATTGTTTCTTTCGTTACCGCGATATGTATATACATATATGTTTCGGTAGAAAGTCATTGCTCGATGAACTGTTGCGTGTGCTGCTTTGCGGAAAAAGAATTAGTGTCACGGGAAAAGGGAATACTCATCGACTCGCTATACCCTTCCAAATGTTACCCTGCACTTTATATTTTCACTCATCGCCTTACATTTTGCCCTACATATACTCCTGTTGAAAAATGGTGACTTTCCGCATCCGCAAAACTTCTCAGGTCTCTTACGCGTGGTGCACGGACGCGATGGACTGTGTCGTCGCCAGCTCACCTCATAAAGTCTGCGTCGAACAAAAGGAGCTGCGCGCGAGCATTTATCCCTGTGTTATTAGGCGAGCGCGCGATCGCATATAAGCGGTGATGCTGCAGAAGAAGAAAAGTGCGGAGCTCGGATGTATATAACTAGTTGTGTATATGCTGAGACCGGAGTGTGTTGGCCAGCTCTCGGCCTGTACAAAAGAAGCATATAATTCCAGAGCCAACGTCGCCGCCGCTGTGGTACAGGACGAAAACAAAGTTGCACTGAGAGAGAGAGAGAGAGAGAGAGAGAGAGAGAGAGAGGAAGAGACGGCGGATCCCTCGGGAGATAATAATAATCGGCAGGTTATCGCTTGACATTGCTCTTTGTTGCTCTTTCTCTCGCTGCAGCCGCGGCCCTGCGAGCACTGTGTGCAGCCTGCATGTGTGCAACGATCGCGCGCGCGCGCGAACAGAGGAATAGACGGGCGACCCGCGCCGCAGCGGAGTCTGTGAGAGAGAGAGAGAGAGAGAGAGAGAAGAGCGGCTCTTATATTCATTGCGGTGGTCGCAATAAAGTCTCGGGCGAGTGCAGCGTCGCCTGGGCGCTGCAAGCTCGTATACGTTGCGGGCGGAGCATATATAAGAGAGCGCGCGAGGAGATCACGCGTGTGAGTGCAGTACACGTATATATATATATATATATATGCGTGTGTATATATACGTACGGGCTGGAGGCTGTTGAGCGCGGGCGCGCGTCGAAGGTGCGGCTCTGTCCACAGTATCTTCGGCTCGGATCCCCGGGGCCTCGGGGCCATTTCTCTCTTTCTCTCTCTCACACACACACTTACGCGCATTGAGAGAAAGAGAGATGCAGAGGTGCAGAGTGTACTATATATATATAGGCCGGGCTTATTGTGTATTATATATACCGGCGGTCTCTCCTCTTCTTCGCCCTCTGGCACACCGCGCGATTTTGATACTCGGCCCCGCTGCAAAGTAGATCGTCGCCGCGCGTGCCGCCGTCGAACCCCTTATATACATATGCCATTCCCACGCAATGCAGCGATCTTTCGATCATCCCCTTGTTTTTTTTTTACAGCTTGGGTATAAACCGATGCGAGGACTTTTTCATTTTTCCGATCAATCGACAGTGTTTCGCTGAAGGTTCACCAGCTCCGTTCGGTTATTAGTCAAATAATTTATTAACAATCAATTTTCGAATCTGCTCACATCTGTGAGATAACTTTAAAAATGCAGAACGTTGGATCAAAATTTTCAAAAGTTTCAAGGATTCTATTAAACTTTGCAGTTTTTCCAAGTTTCTTTATATTGGAATGATGAGTGAAAAATCACACATGTCTGTATGTAAAGAGAGTAAACTTGCAATGTAATGATTAAGTAAACATATTACCTGGGGGTATTTATTCTCTAAGCATATCACACGTGAAGGTATTCACCGAAATTAGTTTTCTCACGTATATCACTTGACGAGTTAGTTATAAAGAATAAGGACCCTCTGATTGGAGCCATTAAAATTGTATTGGATAATATACTAAAACCTAACCAATCAGAAAGCTGAACATACTTTATATTATGCCTTGTACCGTTCAATATAAAAGCTAATGAAAAGATGCAGTAAAATTATGCGACATGAACTTTTAATGGAATGATATAGTAATTGATTCAAATCATATATTCACGTAATCAAAAGTTACTCTTTTTCTTTTTATTGTTGAGTGCGTATAATCAGAATGGATTTCTCTCCCACCTGAATTCTAAGTAAATTTTATATATCATTGACTTGCACATCGATCATCAATCAATATCGGTAACTTCCACAATTATGTACCGATCGCATTTAGCTTTTCATTAATTATCTTTCACAAGAACGTGAAAGCTCGCGTCAATTTACATCGCATTGTTACATATACGTTAAACCGCATGCGTCAGTATACCGAGCTTTATTAAAAGTATACCGAAGCATAGAAATCTCCGACGCAGGATGTGTAGAGGCGAACGAAAAAAGAAGGATGATAAAATTGACGTTTAGCGAAGAATTATAGGTATACCGACAGTATTTGATGCAGCGGCTGAGACAAGGAGAAAGAGGGAGAGGAGAAGAAATAAAGGGGTAGGGGGCGCACATTATAATGTGCGCATGAACGCAGGCGCGCACGCGTTCATATATATATGAAAAGTGGCGAACGGTCGGGCGGCGAACGGTGCAGTGCAGCGAGTTTATATATATATATATATATATATGTATAAGAAAAGAAAAAAAATCGCAATGTCATATTCGAACATGCTTATACATGCAGCGCTCTCCGACCCTCTTTCTCTCTCTTCTTCGCCTTCTCGGGTTTGGCCTCTCTTCGAATGATCCCACGGGTGATTTTTTTCTTGTGAAAGGACCATTAGGATCGTCGGAGAGAGAGAGAGAGAGAGAGAGAGAGAGAGGCGCGGGCGGCGCGGTACGCATGCACACGTCCGCGCTGGGCGCGTCCGCATATCTATACGACTCGCGACTTCTCTCGCCGAGAGAACGAGAGACTCAGAGAGAGACTGAGAGAGAGAGAGAGAGTGAGCTTTGATGTTAGCCGCCGTTGCGGGGGACAGATATTATCATCGTTCCGAAAGGGCCCCTCCTCTACCTCCTTCACCTTCTCTCACTCTCTCACTTCCCCTCCCACCCGCGGCCAGCCCTTGCATATGCGCTGTGCACTGTCTCTCTCTCTCTCTCTCTCTCTCTTTCTCGTGCACATTTGTGCACACCGGGGCCACGCTCCCACCGAGGACCGATTCTCTCTCTCTCTCTTACTCTGCTCTCTCGGCGTCCTCGTCGACGACGTCGTCGCTGTGCGGCGGCCGCGCGTACACCGCCTACTATTGTATGCGACGACCTGCGACTCGGCGAGCTGTGTGCCTCGAAAAACAGACCCCTTCGACGTAGTTGCGAGATTATGTCAATGGCAAATCTATTTCTGTATGTGCACGCCGACTCTGCTTCACTCTGGTTCGCTTTCCTTGCTGCGCGATCGACCCTTTTTGGCCTTCTTTATTGTTCCTTGTTTTTTTGTCAAACCCACGATTGCCGTCAAGTGTCTCTTCCAAGGTCTTACAAAAATGGTAGTTCAAAGAAAGGGTTGGCGCGGGGAACAATTTCAGTTTGTTAGAAAAAGACGATGTCAGATTGTCAAATTACTCGGTACGCCGAACTAATGAAAGTTTTAAATCGGAGCATGTCATTTACTCGAAATTTCACCAACGATTAAGAAAGTAGTATAATTGTATATTGAGTATACATACCAATGTCTGCAAGAGTATACATGTAATCTTGTCTATTATACTTTAGATCGTAAGTGTGTATCGTAAGAATATACTGAATTTTTTTACACCCCAAAACAATTTGACCCCCTCCAGGTCTATCCGATCACACTATCGGGAATCATAGACCTAAATAATTATCCGTCACAGTCGAAGCCATGTAAATGATATAAAGTGTATACAGCCTTTAGCGAGGTCTTTGGGTCGGCTGCTATACGCTACATGCAGTAATGTGCTGAAAAGGAAATACCGGGAGCCAACAAAATCGGTCAACAGAGCGCGATCCTATCGGTAGCTATTTATCATTGGTAAAAAGAAGTCTGTCTAGCTACCACAACGCGATCTCGACGCCAAGGGCCGCCAAGGGATCAGCCAGGAGATCCTCTCTAGACCAACATCTTCTCTCGACCAGAATAATCCCCTTTACGGTTCCAGTCAATCGATCGCCGAAAAATCTTAGCCCCTCTAGCTTACCTGTCAAAACCTCGCGCGACGAGAAGCATTTGACGACTTCATCGAGCGTGAATCATCAGAATTTTTTCCTCCGCCTGCGTTCTCTTCCTCTCTCTCTCTCTCTCTCTCTCTCGCCGCCTCGCTCGCTCGCTCGTCGATACCAGATCTCTCTCAAAATTGTAAAAATCCAACAGATAAAGCTCGCCTCGACAAAGATGAATGGATTCGTGAGTTATTCTCGTGTAGAAGAATGTCTTAGGTTATTTAAATTGTTCTCGGAAAAGGATACTGACTTCCTCTTAGCATATAGTAGTTAAACAACATAATTGAAAATTGGTTTTTCATTGTGCCGCCGTCGCGGATTATAAATAATATTTTGAAGGCTCCGAGAAAGTGCAGTTGGTTCGCTTGTGCTTTTTTACCATTGACAATATCCCACCGTGATCTATTGATCGGCATTAAAACCCTCTGCACATATGCCATTGAAAGCGTATTTATATTATATACGTGAAAGTGCATGCGAAGGTATCGACTTTACATTATAATTAACTTCTCGATTCTCCAATGTATCCGGGATAGAGTGTTTTTTTTTTTTTTTTTTTTATAAGATACAATCGCGTGGTTGTGCATAATTAATTTTTCGTAATTAAAAATAATAACCGAAAAGTACAGGAAATCGTACTTTGAACTGAAAAAGCTAATATTTTTTAAAAGGCAGTTAGCGTTGCATTTATTTTATCGATTGCTTTATAACCGTTAAGGTTTACAATGATGTAAACATTAGTAAGGAAGAGATTTGTTTAGTCATCCATAATCTGAAAAATTGTACTAGTTGCGGACTAGATCGGATACATCTGCTTCTATTTTGAGAAAGTGTCTTAATAATGCATTAAAACTGTTCTACAGTTTGTTTATTAAATCTATCGTAACAAGTTACTTTCCTGATCAATGAAAGGGTTCGTAATACATAAAAATGGTAAAAAAGAATCTTCAGTCAAAACTATAGACCTATTTCTATCATAAGTGCAATTCCTAAATGTTTAGTTACAAAAATTAATAAGTGTATCACAGTATTCTCCTGGATAAACTAGTCCAAATGGGAATCCAAGGGAGATTACTTCAATGGATCCAATCGTACGCTGAGTATGCGTAGGTACTCGACACGCAAGGATAAGGGATGTTATATCAGATCCGACTGGAGTTCCTCAAGGCTCTCACTTGGGTTCTATTACATTTACAATCTTTATTAAATGACATTATAATTACAATTGGGTTCACCAAATGCTTGCTCTATGCGGATGACACGAAACTCTTTAGTGTAGGGTTTTGGCCATATAAAATACTAACCTATTAATTAAAAGCGAAGGTAATATTCATTATTTGAGACTCGAAATATTCAATATAAATATTTATTTTTACTAATGTAACGTATAAATAGGGCGAACGAACGCGATTAAAACCCAAAACGTCTCGCGCCAAAGTCACGCGAGTGCTTTAACGACGAGTGAACGTTTAAAAGCACCAGTAAATGGCTGTGCAAACTAAATGGGGCTCCTGATCGAATTCACTTAGGTACATTTGTTGCATTTTTTACATAGTATTTTTTTTTGTAATGCACGAAATGCATGAAATTTCTTAAAAATGACACTTCACGTTTGAGAAAATGTGAATCACGCTATATTAATCTTTTAACTGTTATATTTCCAATTTTTACAAAACTGGCGATTTGCTCGATGAAGTGACTTTCACTGGTACTATGCAGTTATCCTATAAATCCTCCTCTCTGTATAATTAATATAATATCATCCATCGAAAGCATTTTACAACTGATATTCTTCTAAAGATGTTGATGCATATACATCTACCTCAATACAACAAGTAGTATACCGAATCTCTAATTACCCATTTGAATTTATTACTATAAAATAACACTGAAAAAAAGACTCCATTAAAGCGACTCAATTAAGAGGTACACTAGACGTGCGGCGAAAAGCGAGGGAGGAAATAATCATCTAGCGCAGAGAAGGTGAGAGGAGCTTCGCACCTGCGCGAAGGGGCCGCGACGGGCCAGTTTTCACGATGCCGCGCAAGCTGCCCGCTGCCATCTCGACGGCGGCTGCACCGCCTATATTTCATCCTATATATGTATATAGCTGCCGAGAAAAACAGGAGGCTCGAACGGTCTCGCTCTCTCTCCTTTTCTGCCTGTGTGCGTTATAGTCCAGACTGCAGGCTCACGAGTTCACTTCCTTCGCTATCTTCCGTCCCTTCTTCTCCCACCCCCTCCTCCTTCTGCACATGCGAGCTGCCATCCCTCGCAGGCGTTGTATTACTGTTTTCCTTAAGGCTGCGGGGGCTTTGTCGCTCTTTTGAAATCTCTATCGGCAGCGGATCAGGCCCCGTGTGAGCTCTCTCTCTCTCTCTCTCTCTCGTCGACGTCGGTCGAATCCTGGCGGTGCAGTCTACCTGCTAATTCGTCCGCACAGATCTTACCTCTCCATGTCCTTAATCAATGAGTCTCGTTATCTCTACCGGCCTCTCTTGGGTCTCTTGCTCTTTCTCTCTCTCTCTCTCTCTCTCTCTCTTTCCTCTTTTTCCCTTCGACCTTATAGGTGGAGCAGTGCCCAAAGCCAGGCGAGAGATGTAAGCGTATACTTACGCGCAGGGCTCACGCGGGAATATCGGGGGTTGTGCATCTCACAATATTTGTTGCGTTAGGCTGCTCGGCTATTTGTTTTTCTTAGTATACTGCACACAGGTCGTGTCTTGCGAGAGCTTCGCGGCTTAAGGGAAATTGCTGCACCGACCTACCCACGATAACCGAGAGCAAAGGGAAAATTAATTTCATTTTGCTTTGGCCTTTTACCAGAGCAGCTCCGTTCCCGCTGCGGATATTATTATTATTTCATGGAATTCGACAATGCAAAGTGCCATTCTTAAGACTTACCATAATACTCTATGCATCGATTGGGGTATAAAATAATTATGAATACGAAATTCCAGACGAGTAGATTAATTACGGTTAGATAACCGCATATAAATTTATAATAAAATGAGGTTAAAAAATAAAAAATAAAATAATATGAATTTTTATACGTGTACTTCTAATTTCCATAAATTTCTCTAATTTCTAAGGGCCAATTTCTTCAAGACAACGACGTCATAGTTGATAGTCGCGCATTGTTCCGAATAAATAAAAAATAAACCATTTTTGATACAGGCAAGAATGTACTCATGGCCATAAATGAAATGAAACCTTAAATGAAAAAAATTTATTTTTGATCAACAATAATTATACAATTTCTGAAATAAAATTAAATCAAACTAAACTATTTCGTTCTATTTCACTTTTACAAGCACAGTCATTTATGCGAAAAATGTTGTAAATCATCATGGTCATGTTTTGTACACGCCTTCAAATCTGTACATTTCGAGTACTCGCGACATCGGGTCGTAATTACCGCGTGTCTTTTGACGGATGTATTGGAACGAATGAAAAAATCGGTGTATCGAAGCGCCAAAGCTGAAAATTGCTAAAGCCAACGCGAAAGCATTGTTCGAACAGCACAAAATATTACGAACATTTTAACAGCTATAGTATAAACATCACGTATAAATTAACCAAGCGGGCGATGCGTCGTACGAGCTATTTCACAATATTGCGCATATCTGTGGTAACTAACGACGTGCCACGATCATCATCGGTTCAACTTCAAAGGAAATTAAACGCACAATTCCAATTCAAACTCGAGCTGCGCACAATGCGTGCAACGAGACCATAATAACCCAGTTTTTAATGTGCAGCCAGAAAAAGAATTCATGCGACCAATGTGTCCCCCTGCGCGCGCATATGTACAATGTAAACCGTACCGGTGAAAGAGAGTCATCGATTATTATGCAGGGGCTTCGCGTGTGGGTAAAGTCTTGTTTCGTCGCCCGCGGCATCGGTGATAAGCGCAGAGAGAGAGAGAGAGAGAGAGGGATACGTCGGTATGTTTGCCTTTGTAATATTGTCCGCGCGGCGTCGGCGTCGGCGGCTCGCTGTTTGCCGAGGCTTTGTTTCCGCCAGTTTCCGTTTCCTGCGCTATCGCCGCAAGGTAAACACCGCGGCACCTCTGATCTATCCTCCTCGTACAGTATCTATATACGTGCGATGGCTGCTTCTTTGCTCGGCTCGCTCGCCTGCGCTTTTCACGAGAAGAAGAGGAGGAAGAAGCGACAGAGAGAGCAGAGCCAAGCTGATGGAATGTGTCACCGACGGATCAGCTGAACGAATGCGCGCGAAGCAGAGTATGGACAGACGGACGCGTTATATTATGTGCGACGTTTCTGGCACATCCTGCCGCGCGCCCAGAGATACTTGACAAATACAAGTACAAGCGGATTCCTTTCTCTCTCTCCCTCTCTCTCTCTCTCTCTCTCGCTTCTTCTAATGCGCATGCAACACCCCGCGCGTGCAAAGATGTAAATTTAAAGCCTTACGTGTGATTCACTCGGGAGATGCCATTAATTGCCATCCAAGGCGAGAATTCTGTTTCTTGACCTTTGTTGGACATCTATAGCGTATTTAAATATTTTCCTACTAAATTCTTTGCATTTAAGTTATCCGCAGATTGAGTTTGAAGTTCTGAAGGGGAAGTAGACTGCTTGTGTTTAAACAGAATATCATTGTAGCATTGCAAAATTATGCTGTTTCAAATATTATATCCTGGTTATTGATAAATGGATATTTATTTCCTATAGAAAGAATAGATTGTAAAAAATCGACAATTTGACATTGAATATTAACACCCTTGAAATAGCATTGTTATCTGCACATTATCAAAAGTTCAATACTGAAAACAAATATTTTAAGGATATCATCTGAAATACGAAGCTCGTACGAATTTAGGATTCAGAAATCCACAGCTTTTCTATACCACCGATACTGGCTAGCCTAAACGCGGCTGACATGTGTAAACTCTAAAGTGATAATTGTATAAACGGAGCAAATACGTTCCAATCAGCAGCTGAAGGATATAAAATGATATATTTTTAAATAGATTAAACATATATTTCTGAAAATATACAAAAAATAAAACTTACGTTTCAAAAAAAATATGTAACATTAATTATGATTTTTTTTTAATATGTATCCTCTAGTCTCTGTTTATTTACGTTAATTGACTTTTTATGAAACAATATAATATCTTGCTGTATCATCTGGACCTTCCGAATTTTGTCAAAAAGGTATAAAAGGTAATAATTTTTATCTTGCTCCGACGACTGTAGGGACTTGATGCAGGGCTTGATAATAGTCTTAATGCCAGAGCCAAGCTTAATAAAAGTATGATTTAGTGCACTACACATGCAGCTTAAGAGATTTAGATACAAAATTCAAATAACGAGGTTTGCTCCAAAAATTTTTGTTTATTCTTATTTGTGTAGGAGACTTTGTAGATAATAGTTAAAGAGCGCGTAGTTACATTATTTTACCTCATACTTATCGCTTATGTGGAAGTAGTTCATGAGATTTCAGGAAAAGGGTGTTATCATTATGTCTACCTTTTTGTGGAAACTTTTATGTTAACGATAGAGTCAAGTTTCAATATTCAAATGTTTTAAGTAATGAAAATATTATAAAAGCAGTCACAATAAATTTATTTACAGCATTTTCAGGATTTCATTTATTTTGGTGCATTATTATTGTAATTGTTTAAAAAAAATATGAATTGGTGTCTATAGCATGCATAGAAAACAAAACGTATTAATATATACCACCATTACCTGCAAAAAGCTTAATTACTCTAAGAAAGTTTTAAAATTTTATTGTAAGAACTCTCAAATTCATAAAATATCCAAGAAAGTACGTTTCAGACCGCAAAACTTGTTTACATTTATTTGTTATAATGCTCAAAAAAGCTATAACATACATATCGAACGCAATATTCGTAAAGCACAACGTCCATTATATCCGCTAAAGAAAAAGAGATTTCCACGTCGTGACGAAATCCTCATCGGTCGCCATTTCCTGCCATTGCCCTCGAGCTAGACCGAGGCGCGCCACGCTATTTTATACAGAAAACACTTTTCGGCGGTATATCAAAAGGGACATGTTTTATCCAGCCACAAGAGTGGAAGGTAATATTATAAGCAGTTCTGGATGAATGGAGTGCAAAGCGTGCCCAACTCTCTCGTGTCTCGCCGCAACAGCTGCCTCGTATTAACCATTGAGCGTACGCTTGTATATGTATATACGCGCGGCGTGAGTACCAACGCTTCTATAGTTCAGCGCGCTTAATTTCCCAATAATTTTTCTACCGACCGGAATGAAAAAGGAGAGACGAGCGCAAGAGAGTCTTTGGCGATGTGCGCGAGCTTAGGCGCGGGCCGCGACGTAACATAATGACAATGATTCGAGAAATGAAATAAAAGGGACGTGCAAGCGCGGTGTCCCAGCATCGGGAGAATAAAGCCGAAGAAATATCAGAAGAATCATACACGAGGAAGACGCGATGAAGGACAAGAAGAAGAAGAGGAAGAAGAAGGAGAAGAAGAAGCAGACAGCAGCAGCAGCAGTGATGTAGAAGAAAAGACGAGGAACTGGTGGAAAAAGACGAAATGAGACGCGTGGGCAGACGCGGTCGCACGGCTATACAAGCACGTACGCACACGTACACACACATGCAGACACGTGAGAGTTGCGCAATCGGTCGCGCGAGAGAGGAAGAGATCCGCCATATAGCTCGGCATATGGCGTTGTGCATCGCGCGCGCACCTCTCTCGACGTAATGAACCGGCGACGGATGCCTACGGCGGCCCAGGCACTGTATATATACCCTATAGTAGTAGTAGTGCCGCCGCAGCTCTGCTCGAAAATTATTGCCTCCGCCCCGGGGATAATATTTCACGCGCTCGCAGCCGCACGACCGACACTCACGACGACGATGCAGTGCTTGAGCGTCGCGCGAAAAGCCGCGCTCGCGCGCCAGAGAGAGAGAGAGAGGGACGCGCCCCGTACACTATATATATATATACCATGGTGACTATACCATAACTGTATAAGACGATGGGATGAATGGTCCCGCGGTGGCTCTCTCCGCCAAGTTTTTCCTCATGTCGCGGATATAGATTTGCCTTAGCTGCGACGACCCAGAGAGACAGAGAGAGAGAGAGAGAGATGATATACACGCGCCTCCAAGAAACCTCATGAATATCGCGAGGGATTTTTGGGTCTATATACCGGCGGCGGCAAATATCTCGGGGCCCCCTCAAGTTCATTCATAAATATGTTAACGCACGCAAATTAGCGGCTCGATTTATGACCAGCCGCCGCCGCTGCTGCTGCTGCTTCTGCTGTCGCCACCACCATCGCGAACGTCGAACGTGAAATTGATAGCGCGCTCCCCCCCCCTCGCGAGAGCTTCTTTCATTAGGAATTTTAGCGAAATCGAATTATATATACAGGCCGATGTGTGGTCGAGACGGTATATGTGTGTGTGTGTATAGTTTAAAAACGGTTGCGCGACTACGTATTATAACCTCTTTCTCGATGGGCTAAGCGGACTTAAGTGGTTTATTTAGGGGACCTCCCGCGAGTGTGGGGCATGGGTCTCTGGCGTCCCCGCGTGGCAATAGATGCAGTCGGTCCGAGTCCCATATAACTTGAAGAATCGTTCGAATCGCTGTTATTAATGAGGCCTCGCGCCGAGGACAGTCTTTTTTAAGACCCTATATGCGCCCCTTCCCCCCACCCCACCCCCCCTCCTCCCCGTGTTTGTATATCTGTGTGTGTGTGTGTGTGTGTGCGTGTGTCGGACTCTCGAGGAGACACACGTGTATTATAAGCCGTATTCTCTTTCTTTAAACCCTTTCGGAGAGAGAGAGAGAGATTTTCTACCATCGCGCGCGGCGTGTCGTCGCCGACTCCAATGCTCTCTCTCTCTCTCTCTCTCTCTCTTTCTTTCTTTCTCTCTTGTA
The DNA here is from genome assembly GCA_900490025.1 of Megastigmus dorsalis. Classification (NCBI taxonomy): domain Eukaryota; kingdom Metazoa; phylum Arthropoda; class Insecta; order Hymenoptera; family Megastigmidae; genus Megastigmus; species Megastigmus dorsalis. Next base: position 24,581 of record UELU01139163.1, read on the forward strand.
TAAGCAAAATCATCACTAGAGTCGTGAATGCCGGTGGTCTTGGCTGTGTGTACGCGCGAGTCTGTGTATGTGCCTCTCTCTCTCTCTCGCGGCTCCTCTGTGGTTTCTCTTTATCCCTCTATCTCTTTCTTTCTTATTCTTTCGGCTCTTTTCTTGCTCTCTCTCTCTCTCTCTCTCTCCCTCTTGCGCGCGCGCCACGCCGACGAGCTTTGGTATGCCGCAACCATTGTCTGAAAAATCAAAATGCCGTGCAGCCGAACCGAAGTTCTCTCTCTCTCTCTCTCTCACTCACTACCTTGTATATACGTCTCTCGCCTCTGCATTACCGTATTTTATCTCGCGGCTCGAGCGCGCGAGAGAGCACACGCCTATGCGAGGCTTTAAACAAATCATTTTTATATTTATACGTTTGGCCGCGGTTCGCCCTCTTTCTGCTCGCGCGTGTACACACACACACACACACACACATACACAGAGAGAGAGAGACTGCACACAAGCGAGTGCCAGGGAGTATTTAATTCTCGGCGTTATAGACTGCGCCGGGCGCAGCAAATAGGCGCTTTTAAGCGAGAGATTAGCCGCGATATATTGTCTTATCGCGCGCGGCGATCATCGTCAATCGATAAGCCGTCACGAGCAGCCTATGCGATATTCCACCTCCCGCTCGATCGCGCCGCACGCCGCGTATTTAATGCAGCTATACATATATATATAATATACGCGATCCGTGCGGGCGATGCCGTGCGAAAGCTCTAGTGCCGAGCACGCGCTTGTAATTTTCCTTTACGACTCACTTCTCCATCTGCGACTTTTTTTACTCGCGACGTTTCGCTCATTCTGTTCGAATTCTTACTGTGCGCAATCGTAACACGCGCGACATTCGTAATAATAACCGTTGAATCGGCGGCGAGTCCGTCGAGTGGTTATACTCGGCGAGTGTAAAGGAAAAAAAAACAAAGGAGACGTGCGGATTTGAGAATATCTGAGAAATCCATTTCCAGAGCAATAAACATTAACTGTTTGCTGCTCTCTCGAGCTCATCCGACACGTACACCTGGGATTAGGCTTTAATAGTCTGTTCGCAAATATATTCTGATTTTTTTATTTCTCGCTTTGTTTGAAGTGGACAAAGCAGAAATATCCTCGTGACTTTGTCAATTGTACAAGCTTTACTTGACTTATGTTAGAATTCATCCCTGGTTAGATAACGCAACGAGTCAGCGCAGAATATAATGGCGTGAATGAAAAATGATGTAGGATGTAAGTATAATTCATAGGACATTCAAGAATATATTTGATTCTGTATAAAGCATGCATTTATTATTTAAAGGAGATAAATTAAAATCATTCTTTCGAATCTTAATAAGCTTATAGATATGCAAAAACGTACCTATTTAAAAACTAAGTTTCTTTAAGAATCATCAAGGTATTGCACAAAATGTGAAATCCAAATGTAATAGGTACATACAAGTAGAAGAAGTCAGGCATGGTAAGACATATAAATACATGTTTCGATTGTTTTCGTTCTAAATTAAGTAAATTATGTTTCTTACCAAATAAATCGAACTCCAATTCATGTTATAACCCTTCAAATTAGTAATTTTTTCTATATAATGTATATGTTATGGATACTTTTTTAAATCTTATGAATTTTATATAGAGCGTAAAGTACTGCTTTTTACGTATCATGCAAGTGCACTATTAGAATACTTCTCTCTACTTGTAATTTCTTTTCTTTTTTTTTGGCAAAATTCTTTTTCAGGCATACTTTATCTTGAAATATTATAAAAAGTTGTTATTTTTAACATAACATGGTAGATGTACGTGTTTTTGGCCACTGCTCAGTTCGTCGCAATATTTTAAACAAATTTTTTAAGCAATAACAAATGTTCATCTTTAAAAATGTAATGTCTAAGTTTAAATAAAGATGCAATTGAATAGAATAATTGCTATAAAGATGTATTAATTTATAATTATGCAACATTTTCTAAAAAAGTTCGTCTACAACTGGTACTAAGGTGGCCAAGGTTGATGCTTTTATTCTACTATATATATTTATAAATTGTAAATATATTATTAAAAAAATGAAAATATTTAATAATTTATAAATATAACCTGCGATCAATTAACATATATATTACATAAAATGATGTAATATAAAATATTGATTGTTGTTAAATTTTTATTATCTAAAATATCAAGATGAAAATTAATACTTAGATATTCACTGAGCAAATTATTATAGGTAAAATTATCCTACATACCGTCTTGATACCATCAATATGACTGTTACAATTTTTCTCATATGCATAGGACTTTTGCCAGACCAGACGATATAGAAATGTTTTCAACAATAATTTTATTAATTTTAATATAATTATTTCTATATTAGAAAACACTCTTTCCTTTGCTCGCATTTCTTACTTACGAGTGTGCCTCGTTATATTCATTTATTACGTGTACAAGTAATTTACTTTAGCTTTCAAAATATTGTTTACTTTTTTATGGAAAATGTTAATTTTGTGTGTGCAGAATTATAAGTGAAAATTCTACCGGCTCAGAACTGATTGCGGCAGTTCTACACTGATAAACTGATATGTCACTGCAATGATAACATCGATTTAATACTTATAGAATATCAATACAAGTAGTTAATGGAAGCTTTAACATTTCATAAAATAATTAATAATATATAAAATCAGTAGAATCGGTAATTAATAAAGTAATTAGTAACCTGCAGTTTCGGATCAAATTTCTAATCAGTTAAGAGCACTTCGCATGCTTAGGTTTTGATATAAATAAAATAACAGATACAATCTTACAAAACTTTATATTTTTTCGTGCATTGAGTAACCATCTTTCATTAAATATAATAATAAACTTTGGTAATCGATTGATAATAAATTCATAATAATAGTTTTAGAAAAAAGTAGGTTACGGAACAGTTTTTGCTCAAAAAAGGAACTAGTTATTGATCAAAATTTTTCATTGCATTAAGTAAAAAGCTTTAAAAAAGTAGTAAATACAAAAAAGATATTAGTCATCAAATAAATTATTATATTAAACGAAATTTACTTACAATAGAAACTCAAATGATTGCTAGAATATTAAAAATCTTAAAATGTAACAAAAACATGTTCAAATACTAGGTCCTGAGCAGTTCTTCGTCCGTAATGGTACTTTACTTGTGTCTTGTTTCCTGTTGTTTATATAATGTCAAAATGCATTTGAAATATTAAAGTTACTCTAAAAAACTCTCACCGCTTCAAATTAAAACCTCGAAAGCTTTTTTCTCTACGTAAGTATAAGTTGCTAAATAATTTACTTCTACCTCAAAACTGTAAGATAAACGGTAAGTACAGGTTTAAAACACTTTGCAAAGTATTTCGCTAGTGTTAAATAATTTTTCAAGTGTTCGCATAACTTGCAAATTATAATTTTCCAATTTTGTAAGAGTGAATGCCGTTCTATGAATACAAAATTACTCTTAATGAGCTAAAATTAAACTTGGTTATCTTAAAGAAGCGTCATTTTGACTTTATGAACATTGTCCATAAACTTACTTTTGTTCATATTATTAGAATGAATTAATAATTCTGTTTTGGATTTTTATTGTGTTTAAGTGTATTCCATTTTAAGGGAAATAAGCTGCAATGGTAAAGTTTCTTGCTTGATTTGCATAATATAATTTTGGTTTAAACATTTTTAGCTATAATTACTATAGGATGGAATTATGTACAAAAATTTGGAAGTATTAAATTGTTTAAATTGGCATGACAATATATAGGTATAAAACTTAAATTATTTATCACACATCAATATAGAGTAGGAAAAAAATGATAAAGAACAATGGAAATTAAAGCTTCAGATAATACGTATAGCTTCGAAGTTAATCACACAATAAATAAGGAAAATTCTGAACGTGATCTGTTTTAATCGTACACGATATTAACAAACCAGATATTTAAAAACAACAATGCTTTCAATTAAAACGAACGGACTGAATAAAATCTTAAATTATTTTTATAAGAGTTTGAATACATCTATTTATAACTGTTGTAAATAATTAATAAATTCAATTCTGTGCAATATTGTTCAATTCATTACTTTAATTATTCACCATTTAGTTCATTTTTTTCCAAATTTTATTTGTGTTATTAGAAATATTCTTATAACGAAACCGCATTGTCAATATTAATTAAAAGTAAAACTGATTGGGCTTATGCAAATTTAGGTTAGCAATTGAAAATGCAAATAAGAAATGCAACGAATAATTTATTTATAATGCTTAATTAATATGCCAAAAAAAAAGATGTATCCTGATTTGTAATATAACATTTACATTTTTTGGCACGACTAATCTAAATACGAAATTAAAAATCAAAATTTAAAGATATAGTCAGATTGCTTTTAAGGCATACTCATTAACGTCTAAAGGAAGTATTTGTCAAAATATTATTTATGTGATATTTCCTGTATGTAAATGTAATGTTTTTGATCTGTAATTATAATACAAATTGTTGTTTAGAAGTTTATTGTAATTTTTTTCTGTGAACATGAATAGACTTATTTAAATATTAGTACTCTTATAGGAAAGAATCGTGCTTATAATAATATAAAGCATCGTGATTATAAGCTATTCATCTTCAATTCCTTATTTGATGAAACGTATATTTATTTACCAAAATTTGGTCCTTATATTTATTTATTTTCACGATGTGCGCACAAATAACTTGTTTATACAATTTTAAAGCTTGTAAAATAATTCATTTGAGTTTATAACTAGTAGCTTCCACATCATAAATAAAACGTAATTCATATAGATCGCTGTTGGTAGCGGAATAGATCGATTAGATCTTGATAGAGAAATAAAGAATGTGAAACTAAGCCTCTTAACTACTTCATTTAGCTTTTGACACATTTGACGTTTAACTGAGGTGAGAAGGGAAACGCAGAGATAGTAATACTTCATGTCCGTTCTCAGCGTTACATTATAATTTAGATTGAAATACCTACGTATATTTATGTGAATAATTTCCCTATTTACGTAGTGTTAACAAGGAAAATATTTATATTCGTATATATTAGACTGCCGTGATTTAAATTGAGTGAATATGAAGTTTACCTTAGACTAATTTATAGAAATTTGATTAAAGTATAGATGAATGCCCTTTATAAATTCTCTAAATGATCTTGCACTGAGTCTGAGTTTTAACGATCTTCCTCTTTTTAGTAAAGTATATGGGTTTATTCTTTGTTTTCCAATAGGAAAATGCGGGCAATAGTGGAATATGAGGAATTGTGGGACACGTCAATGATCCGTTAATAAGTTTTGATCTTTTGACACATACAAATAACTGTTGTCGTCTTATTTTAGACCAAGCTATATTTCCATTAACACTCGATGCATGTGTATACATATATTATTATCTTTCTGCAATAGTCACTTGAATTATTGTAAAAGCACAAATATAACTAGGATCACATGCACATCAATAGTGAATCTGACTAATATCAGCCATTTTGGAGAGTTTAATAAACAATTTGCATCACAATAATTCATTTTTCATCGATTTTCAAAGGGTCACTTTTTTGAAAATCAAATAAGTACATTTTGTGGAAGGATACGCAAAAATTATTCAGTCGTTTGGAATTTCATATAGGAGTTGCCTCAGCCAAAAGTTACTTTTTTAGTCGTACTAATAACTAATAATTTTTAAGCAAGTTCTGGACCAAAATAAAAGCGTGTTTTACTATTCTCAATATTCATAATTTATTGAAACAATTTATTACTCTGGTCGAAACTTTTTAATAATTTTGATCAGGCATGACACGATACAAAAATGTAGAATTTTTAAATATATTCCATCATACAAATGAAATAATCTACAACATAAGCTACGGAATGGAAACGAGTATATAATGATGATTATTATCTATTCTATTTTAAGAAACTTACAAATACGATTTAAATATCCAATCGTGAGCATCGATTATCCATCTATCATATATTAATGTATATTGTACGCAAATAACAGTGAATCGCAATCATTTTTAAAGATCTCAAGCTGCATTTATCCTTTACAAGTTGAGCAAAGTTGACGATAAAATTTGACCAAGATGCCGATAAAACTAACGGGGCAATCGCGATCGAGCGAACTGAATAAAAGCCTCCATATCGAAAATCAATCCATGCTCAGAGATCGTAAATTAATAAAAGCCAAAAAGCTCGGGTCGCAATAACAACGAAACAACGCTCGGTTTGAGAAAATTCAAAGAAAAATAATTTAACGATCTATAAAATGCTGATAAAGCGAATCCTCTTGTTCAATGCCCCCTACGAGCCAGGGCCGTCCGAGGGGCGTAATTTCAAAACTTTTTTACGAAGCTCGCGCTGCATGCAGAAACAAAAGGGGAATCTTAATGCGATATAAGCCCGACGTGCAGGCGTTCGCAAGCGGCTAATATATGGTAGTAATCGGCGGTGCGATGAGCATCATTTGCATATGTATATTATTGGCAAATGAAAAAGTCAAATCACACACAGCCGCGATGATGATAGAGAGAGAGAGAAGGGGTCGCATCACGGATCGGTTGAATTTGCATGGGAAATTTCGTGGAGCGAACTGCATGGCAGCCAAGAGAGAGAGAGAGAGAGAGAGAGCCGTACACGCGCGGGGCAGAAATAATTGGAAAAGGAAAAAGAGGCGGCTGCAGCGGTGGTGGTGG
>UELU01139166.1:0-85662 GCA_900490025.1 Megastigmus dorsalis
CTGTTAGTAAGAAAATAATTATCAAAAAAAAAAAAAATTTTTGTGTCCGCATAAGTACCGTTCTATGTATGAAAAAATCATGTACTTATGCGCCAGTCCGCATAAGTATACTTTTGTCTGCATAAGTCACGTTTCATGTAAGTATAAGTGTCCGCATAAGTTACGATTTGTGTATTTATATGTATATTATATATATATATATATGTATCGAGAAACAGCTTTTTGAGGTTATCTTAAAAATTTGCCGCGGTACCCCTATTTTTTTTGACGAATTCGGATTCAGCGGAAAAAAATACATAAAAAAAATTTAGTCTCCATGCCAGAACCACATACTTTTTTTTGTGGGCCTGTGTTATCTATGTATATGGACTTCGTGATGTAGATACGCATTGACAGCTAAGTGTCAAACTTTTGATCATGTCACATGTAACTTTTTTCGCATCATACTCTCACATTTATCACAAAACTCGATTAATTCGAGTTGCTTTTATTTTCTAACTCTAAACTATACTTTGTTGAGTAAATAAATAACTGTTGCAAAAAATGGCCCGTAATGCGTCAGTCACCCGCGCTTACTTTTATCTCGTGCATTCAGAGTAGTTACTCGAGTATTTGTTTGATGTAGCGAACTATGTCCGATATGACAGTAACGAAAGCAAATATCAATAATTACATTAGCTGCGTTGTATAATTTGTGAAATAACAGGTTGATGGAAACAAATTATACGATGTCATGGAACTTTTTAGTGATACTGTAGGCGTGATTATATAGCGGGAAAGACTAAGGAACCATCGTAGATATGGAAAAATGTAAAACTAAAGCTTTTGTAAATACTGCGATCGAGTATCTTTCATTCCCTGCGTAACACGTCAAATCGTTGATGTTGCATGCAAATTATCTGGTTTTGAACCTAGCGCTAATATTTTCTTTTATTTGAATCAGATTGTTTATTTTAAGTGTTTCAGATCGTAATAAAAATTTTTCATAGGTTGAAAGGGAATATGTGCTAAATTTAAAGTTAAAGATAATTATTTGTATAGAACATAAAAAAATCATTTTGGAATGACTAATTATTCTAATTTTTGGGAGATAGCATTAAAATTTGTATTAGTTTTTTTTCTTGTCATTTCTCTTTTCATTTCTTGTATTATAAATTTATTTGAAACTTAATCCCACATACTTTTTTAAATCACCATGAACATTATAATGAGCCTTAACTTTCTCCGTACTGTTTTTTAAGCTATCACTTGTATTAATTCAGTATAGGAGCATTTTACGCCAGGTGCCATTGCATTGGTTAAATAGCCAATCAAATTAAAAAATACCATCAAAATTTAATACGCCAAACGCTATTCGTAACTTTCCTCATTAAAAACCTCAACGATCGATCATCCATCGGTCAATCTTCCAAAAAAAAAAAAAGGAAACCAATGCACTATCGCACCCAAGCTGCACAACAATAAGTCAAAGCCCGCCCTATGAAAGAAAAAAAGGAAACCACTTGACGTAAAATGCTCCTCTTCCGGTACACCCCGTATACATCCGATAATAATCGTCGATCCCTCGTGCGTCGAAACACTTCTCCTAATCCAACATTAATCCACAGCACCGTACCTAAACTTCCTCCGCCTAAACCAACAGACAGTCTAAACCGCAACAAAAAAAAAAAAAAATTGAGTCAAACAAACAAAGGAACTGACCGTTCTTCCATCTCGGCACGGTGACGAATAGTTTGTCCCGCCAGATCTCGATGCCGACGGGCAACGCGTTCTCAGGCTGGAAGTCACCGCTCGCTATCGCCTGCTGTCTGCTAATCTCGTTGGGATAATTCCAGTCCATGACTCTCCAGGCGAACCTCTCGAGCAGAGGCGCACGACCGAATCTCGTGCCCCATCCTCTTGGTCCTAGAGCGGATTCCACGACCGTTAACAGCAGCAACAGACTCGCGCACTTCACTAGCTTGATCTTAGCCATAGTCTATCGTTGACACACCCTTATGGATTATTAGAACGTCGGAGAAAATTGCACACTCGGCGGTAGCGAGGTGACGACGATGACGATAAACTGCATCGCTCCCGCTAATCCCGGCCCCCTATATATATTATGCGTATATGCTTTATTCGCGAAACCCCCATACCAAGACGCTTTACTCCTCCTCCTCCTACCGTGTACCCATATGTGGGAGTGTGTTTGTTTGTGTGTGTGTGTGTGCGCGCACTGCGCGATCGGCCCTGAGAAAGAGGAGCTTTCTCTCTCTCTCACTCTCCCCTTTCCTTGCACTATACCTCTTTCCCGTGTCCCGCGCCGTCTCTTTTTCGCAGATGGGTTCTCCCTCTCGCTCGCCGCGGTGCACTCTTGGTCCAACTATGACTCCCTCGCCCTTTCACTTTTTCACGAGGAATGGGTAGGATCTACCGATGTCGTGTGTGTGGGCGTTGGTGTGAGCCATTGCTAGGATATACATATATGTATTGCAGATGTTCCTCCTGTGTGTCTGTGAATAACCCCTTTTGCTCGTATAATACTTTTACGAGTTTTCGGAGAGTGAAACGATTTTGGTACGATTCGTTGTAAATTTTGGAACTGTCGATGTAAAAACCCTTCATTTAATTGCGAAATTAAAAAAATGCTCGTTCTATTAACGAAAGTAAGAACAGTCTTTGAAATTCTTACCTGTTTTAAAATGTACATTCTCATAATACCGGCAACTCGAGCAGAAAAAATATCACCTTAAATGTTAAGAGGAAATCCGTTCCGCCGAAGTAACTATTTCAAGGAATTCTGAGAGCAGTTTGTTCGGCATATAAAGAAGTCACTGAATGTTTTGCACACTGCATTGTTACTTAATTAATGGGATTATCATATTTATGCGATTGAGAATTCCCATGCGGCATAACTTCCTAGGTAGCTGGATCGGTTATATAAAAATTATTCTTTTATGCATGGATTTCCAATTAAGGGAGGATAGTATTGAAATCAAAGTATATATATCTTTTCTCCAGAAAAGTTTGACTTTCATTAACTTAGATCTTATAATTTGGTTTACTTTCGTTGAAAGTAATTAAAACAGTAGTATAATCATGCTAATTATTAGGCTTCATATTTATGCGTCAGAAATTATACACATTAGACGTTTTTTCAGAGCTTATAGTTTTTGTGGCATGATGCATTAAAATCAATGACTATTTCAAAATTTTTTGACGTATACTTGTTGCTTCCCTTATAGCTGTCCAAAATAGAATAGTTAATACTTTAGTATAAAATGTTTACTAATAAATTAATAAAAAAGAGCTAAATTATATTTTCATTGACAATAATATATATTATTTAATTTTTTTTCCTCAGTCATTTTTTATTCATTCTTAAAAGAATCTATCTCTTTTTTTATAGGCATTTCTACTGCTTTCATAACGGTTTTCCTCCCATCATCTCTTTTTTCATTCCCTTTTTTCATCATCCTGCTTCACTTTTCGTTTTTGTCCATCCCGCATTTTTTCCATCAGGACTCGGTTCGCCCTCTTCTTCAAACGTTCCTTCCTCTTCTTTAAAAAATCTCTCTTTCTGTTTGCCTTTTAGGTTCGACAAAAAACTGTCATTCGTATTTACGAGTGACCGCACGCGTAGCGCGAAAAAAATGTCATCGAAAAATTTCACTATCAACGTAAATCTCTCATAATGAAAATTTGTATATCTCTCAAACGATTATAGTATATAAGAAGCGATTTCCACGCGTGCACGATCTTCCAGTATGACGTCCAAACAAAGCAGAAAACTAACCACCGGCCTGTTTTTTCTTTACCTCCCGGGCTGAATAACGGAGCGAGCGCTACCCGTACAAGAAAAAAGAAATCGTAAAAAAAGGCAGAAGGGAGAGAGAGAGAGAGAGAGAAAGAGAGAGAGAGAGAAGTAAAGCGAGTCCAGGTGCGAGTCGTGGTTCGAGACGGAAGGAGATAATACAGCAGACGCGTGGCTCCTGCACGCACCTTCACCTCCTCCTACTAACTCCTCTATATATACACACACACATATATACATATATATTTGTGTGTTATAAAGAGAGACTTTCAGACGGTCTGAGGTATCACGTCAACGTCCACTTAATGCTTTGCGATGCATAGGCCCATGTGTGAGGCGACCGTTCGAAGGCCGTGTGTGTGGCGTTATTACGACATTCAGGTCAAAAGTTGCTGGCTTTGATTTGAGCGATTCTGATCATTTTGGCTGTGGTATGCGCCGGTTTAATGGACTAAAACATTCGGAACAATAAATAGTTTTTCGTATATAATTTTATACTTGAGAATTCCATTGAAAACTATTGCAGATTTGAAATGCTTCATATACAGTTCAAAACTCGACGTTTCGTAAAATACCGTTTTTCTCCGGAATCACCTTCTGCAATATCAGCCCTCCTTTGTAGTTGTGCAAACGCGGACTTAGTTCGAATTCTCGGGTCACAGGATACGCGTAGGTTTTACTACCGATGTCGCGGCTACACATTATAGATCAACTTGAGTTGGTTTTATTTTCCCTGGGATAGATACGCGGACGGGATTCGTTTATTAGTGTCCCGATCGGTTTAGTGATTGATGTGCGTATCGATGACGGGATAAGTGCAGCGGCTCGCGATGAGGAATGCTTATTATCAAGCGCTATGGACAAAAGCTGTTTATTAATTTTGATGGCGATATACCGATGCTGGAGTGCTGGCGAATTGTTTTCATTTTTTGTTTTGGTAGAAAGAAGAATTCTACAATGGATTCCAAGCAGATCTTTTTCTTATATCGTGCGACTGTTCTTCATTAAGATTTACGCATATAACCCATAAAATAATATAAACACCATTTTTTACTCTAATTGTGTATTATATAAAGACTATCAGATTTATAAAGTATGGAATAATGAATGTTTATGTAATATAATTATTAATATAATTATTTAAGAAAAATATGTCACGTGAATTCTGAAAATACCAAAGTGTATACTTAGAATAAAAGCATTCAAGAATTTGGAAAATCCTATCCGCAGTCATGCAGTAAATTCTCTAAATCAGGCACTCGCTGCGCTTACAAGCCCATATCTTCGTTTGATGTGACACTAAGATTAACCGGCATTAACCGACGAAGCTTGCATAACGATACATTACAGTTCTCAATTAGAAGACTTTTCAGGTCTTACGCTTTAATTGAGAATAAAAGTGTATTATGCAGTTGAGTAACGAGGATTCGTTATACGTTTTCTCGGAAAAATTTCTTATTAGAGAGAAAATGAATTCGTATTATCCCATATAGATGAAATATCTATATTTCCGAACGGGGGAAATAATGAAATTGAAAGAGCTTCATAAGTTGTTGGCGGTAAAGTAGCTTTGAGTTAGGTAGGTCAGTAGATCGGCGTTTAAAATCGCACGTTTAATGTCTCAAAATTATATTTCTCGACTCCTTTGCAATTATGCCGCGGCACTGATTTTCTGCGTTTTGCAATGAATTTTCGAATAAAACTACTTATGGTATGCTACTTTTTTGCATCGGAAATCAAGAGTATAAAAGACGTATTATTAAGTACGAGATGTTGACATTCGTGATTGACCCGATCAAAATTCGATATCATAACTAAGCGCAGACATTTAAAGTGGATATTGTGACATGAAGAATGTAAAAAAATAATTGGTTCGCATTTATTTATGCGTTCTAATACTTGAGGCAAATTTTGCAATAAATCGGTTTGGAAGAGTATTTGAAAAGGTTTTCACATCATTATCATTTCCATTCTTGACATCTCTAAGTAATACGCGCTGGCATTTAATAAGATCAAGAGTGGGCACGAGTATTTAAATACAGGGTCGCTGAAAATGATTTTTCAAATGCTAATCGAAAGCGCCGTAAAAACCGAACACGCTTTAAATAAGTCGTTATGCAATTTCTCACACATCCTAGAAAGTATATCAACCTAAAGCTTTGACAATTCCATACCACGAGCCATTCGATAACGAAGACACAAGGATTTCCCAAAGACCTTCATAAATTAATCCTTCCCCGCGATCTCGTAACTCTTTATCTCGATCTATCCTTTAAAAGTAACTAGCACCGCCAATAAATAATACGTATATATACATAGCCGTTGCGCGCACCGCCTCGGATCTAGAAAGCACCGTAATTCAGTCTAGCAGAACGGTAGCGTGTAATGACCCACATTATATGATATGCCCCGCTCACATGTACACCCTATATAGGTGAGCGATCGTTTAGCGCTCATTATCTACCCGCGCGACAATATAGACGCGATAAAGAAAAAAGGGTCGGACGGGTATGATACATTTCGTTTCATATATATTTATGTATCCGTGACTGCAGAGCGAGATCGATTTGCCAATCGCCGAAATTGAGCGATCGAACGCCAATCGATTCTTTTTTGCCTGCACTTTTGTGCTAATTGACCGACTCAACGTGTCTTTAAAAGTATATGCGTCGGGTCTACTTGCATTATCATCCAATGATGAATTCGCGACTTTTTTCGTTACACGCGTGCGTATGTGTACCTACGTTGCGCGTTTGGGACGATATAACGCAAGCGATTCCCGGTAAAATCCGCCTTTCCCTTTTATCTCGCCTGTTCCGATGTTTTTCTTTATCTTCGCGCGGTACGTGAATCGTGTTGTGAATTCCTGCCCGCGATGAAATTAGCGCGGGAAAAAAAAGAGGCTCCGCCGCTGCTGCAGTTTTGAAAAGCGGTTTTTATCCGTTCGAGTCGTACGATTTTTCTCGGAACTTCGCCGTTTTTTTAGGTTCGAGCACGCGAGATGCGGTGCAAGAAGGAGGTATGACGAAGGATTAAATTTTGATTGAAGAATGTGGGCAGTTTTTTCTTCTGTAAATGAGAATTCGCGTAATGAAGGCGCGTGCGTTTATGACGATCTCCTTATTATGCGGTATAAAGTGCATTGCGTGAGACCAAAAGTGCGATCGAGTACCGTAACGTACGATAACGAGTCTTGTAAGCTCGTATATAAACTCATAAGACTTACTTTTCACATAATGAATGCAAAGATTTTAATGTTGTGTCTAAATTCCGCATAGAAAATTTATTTTTACTTCAGAAGGTGAAGGTTTAAAAAAAAACAGCTTTAATTAGCAAATTTTCACAAAGCATCCAATTTCTCATCCGTCAATAACTCCATTTATATGATACGTATCGTGTACTTGTTTATGCACGCGCAAGCACGTGACTGAATATCCCACCTGATTCGTTGTTCCCTTCTCTGTCATATCTGCAATATAATAAAACAAACGACACTCAGCATCAAGACTCAAACATAACCATTCGCCAAGACTACGATGTCTTAATAGCCGAATTCCGGCAGATCGGGATCGATATAATAGGACACGGCCTGGCGCATATATGGTATACACCCATAGAATATGTGTAGACTGCCAGACAAGCGCTCGTCAACGCAGATATATCCAAGAGAGACTGGCTGTACCCTATCATTGATCTCGACACGAAAACTAAATTTATTCGCAGAATCGCGGCGCAAAACGCATTTCCTCGCGTGCGCTTGCGTAAGCTATACCGAGACCCACACGTGCCAATACTTTAGATAAGACACACGGACTTCCTCGGTATATACCCATACGCCTTGGCATAGCCGATGATTTTGAGGACGAAACGGCGCGAGGCAGGCTTTTAAGTATACCGACTGCAGCGCGGTATAATCGAGCGTGGAAACCTGTGGAAATTGATTATGCAGATATATATACTCGCGCGATAGGCAGTTGAATTCCTCATTCACTCTGCGAGGCGTGTATATACGAGTTTTTCTTTTTCAATCACAATATCACGCATTTCAAAGTAAGTATACTGTCGAAGTGAGTCGTAAGATTGAAGGTTGTTAAGATAAGCCTGATAGTTCTGGGGAAATAGCAGTAAGCGATACGTGTATAGAGTTGGTGAAACGGAATCATTCGCTGATTGATACATCTATACGGTGGCTATACAAATATTTGCACTTCTAATAACGAAGCTTTCACCACTTACTCTCATGCAATGCTGGAAATTATATATGAAAATTAATAATACATTATCTAGTTCTTTCGAATCTTATAGTGTCAACGTCTCTTGGATTACCGCCCAATCATCATTTCATTTTTATCGAGAACACGAATTTGGGAGAATGGAAGCCTGCTGGCACTTATTGCACTTGCGGCATTGCAGGGGAAAACCATACGAATGAGAAAGGCAATTACTGGGTGAAATTGAGTGATTGCGATCGGGCGACGATATCTTATCTCGTACAAAAGCCAGTAGCTTGTTCGATTAGATCATACGAGTAGTTCATATCTCTCAAGGCTTTACAGTTTCCAGGTGGTTCAGCTATTCAGAATTGACATGCAAAGTAGTTTCAAGGTTATGCGCACGTATACTTACTAGTTTCCCGCCTGGTACGCCGACAACGTTTTCATTTCCGTATTATATGTGTATGTGTAAAGAAATCGCGAGTAGACTGTAGAGCATATATATTATGCCGTGTTTAAGCGGCGATGAAATGTATGCCGCGCTTCAAGATGCTATCGCGGTCTTTTTAAAAGCGCTGCTGAAATTTCAGAAATATGACGAGTGAGAGTTGATGGGCGTGCACGCGTTGCGCAACGTTTGATTTATAGTCTCGATGGGAGAGAATTAAATTCTTTTCTTTTTATGTAAAGATTTGCAGATAGTTCTAATTGGGAATTGCAATTAGAGGAAAGTGAGCGGGTTGGGCTCCTTTTCTTTCTTGTTTATTAACAAAAACTTGCTGTATATGTAAGTAATTCGATTTCGTCATCCGTCCGAATTAATTGTATTTATAAATAAACATTTGTTCGAACCAATCACGTGTTGAATTACCAAATGCTACTTCCATAAAAATGTCAGTGGAAAAATGACCGATAGAAAAACATTGCGCAACAACAACAACAACGTGCATGCAGCGAATGTCGTGCACGTCGTATTGGTGTATATATCCATCCGCACAGTGATTCTCATTCCAGACAAATTCTTTCCGCAAAAGTTGGACCCTTTCGCAGAGAGTGGCATTACAGGTATACATATTATATTCGCTCGCGGAGGGGAACCAGCTACACACGCCCTGTATATGTTTCGCGTTGTCGGCTTGCATTAAAGACTTTTCCATCGGCAAGAAAGAGATACGGAGACTTTTCATCCATCATTCATCGACATCTACGAGTTTACTTTTTACGTGTGTCCTGCACTTTGTAGCAGTGCGATTGAGCTGATATGTAATAGATATATACTGGATATTGAAGGGGGAGAAGCTGGTGTCGTTTATAGATTGAAAAGTGGGAAGGTGCAAAAAGCAATTTCATTGCTGAGCGGATTATTTATCTCGTTATTTATTGTATTGGCAAAAACAACGCTGCGCGCGCCCTCTTTTCTTCATATCCTGCTCCTTTATATAGGTACATTCGTAGTTTACTCTATAACCTATACCTAGGTATATATAGGTATAATACGCGCCGACAAGTCCATCATAATTATTGTATTGACGAGAGTATTAAGGTTTTCGAGATTATATTATTTTGATAACTACTCAAAGTAATATAATATGTGATAACGCCCTATCATCTTTTAACGTAAACACAAGTCTACAAATACACAACGGATATTGTGCTCAACGTCTTTAGTCATATCAATGAATATGGAGTGTCTATATTCGTTGGTCATACTGATGAAAATTGAAGAAAGAGGTTACGTTGGAAAGTCATTATTGCCAATAACGATATGTAAATAGTTTACTCTGACTGATTCAATTACCCAAAGTCTTGGTAGACTATTGTCGTCTGATTTGTTTAGCCTTTCAAAACAACAGAACTGCCAAAGCTTGTAGAAATGTTGTTAGTCGGAATACCTGTGCGTTAAAGAATGCGATTCGCAAGAATGTTTCAACTTCTGCATTTCTCTCCTTTACACTGCAACGATGTTTCGTATCGATGTTACTGCTGTAGTAGGTAACGAAATACCTACTTAACGCACTGGTTATTTAACGTCGTTTCATTAAACAAACGCGATACGCTATATACGTTTCCGTTCACTTTTTTGATTGTTTATATGTTGCGTCATTTTATAGACATCACGCGATATGCTTTTATATGTAATACGTCAGTGGGATGAGCATCGATGAAGCTGTTGGGCCATTGCTCGTGATTTGTTGCCGAATAGCCGAGGATCCTTTGAGATTGTAAACTGTTGTATTCATTGCGGTTCATTCCACGAGATTGTTTTATTGCGCATCCATGTACTTGCTGTGTGTTTACTCAATTAAAAGGTACAATGAGGATGTAATCTGCTTAACTGTGCATTGTACAACACGGCCATGGGTGTTTGTTAAATGTGGACGTGATTTATTTTATTTTGCATTAAATAAGATTTTTACCGATTTCTATTTCGTTAAGTACTTTCGCCAAAAAGCTAAATTAAAATAAAACGTGTGAAATTTCAAATACATTAGGAAATACGATAGATTTTTTGGCGAGGATACATTGATATATGTTGTTTAATGATTATATTAAATTAATAAATTTCTGACAAATTAAAATCGTTAAACTCACGCTGTTGAAATTCAACGTTCATTTATTTGAATTTGAATTGCAAAAAGTAAGGCTTTTTTCTGCTCGCGTGCACATGTTTTATCACTGAATTGATGTGTGTAATACTTACATGTTTCCAACGTGCGTGTAGGACAGTAATAAATCAAGCTCGCGCTCGTGGAATATTATCATGAGTATAATTGAATTATAGAGCTTCAAACCGAGGGATTTTTCGTGTTAATAATATCGAGTACATTTCTCTCGAGTCTAGTAGTTTGCATTCGCTCTTGTTTAAAATGGCCCATTCAAATGTTAGTACATTTTAGAAATTGTCGCTTACTATATGCTTAGATAATGAGGCAATTAAGAACTAGTGAAAACCATTATGTTTTTCGACAGTACTTTTCAATTACATTATTACTTTTCACTATTGATCAAGTCGTGGAATAATCTCAGTAAACAAATTTATGTATATTTACTTTCAGTTTTTGTCACTTGCAATCAAGTATGAAAATAAACGGTAAATAAAAAGATATTTAATTAAAGCACGTCTGCACGAAATGTAACTTGATTACGGCTAAACTCGGCAAATCGGGATTCACAATTAATTCATCGACTCGAATTAAAAAAACCTTTTTCCTCATCCTCGAATTACCGTAACGCAATTATGTGGAAATCCACGTCGCCATACTGTCACAGCTCAAATCGCACAAGTACTTAAATCATTTTCGGGCTACAGAAAAAAAAAAAACTAGACGTTTCTCGAAAGATTCCCAGCCATTAATTAAAATAACTCGTTCTGTCTAAAAACGATGCCTAACCTCATTCCATGTCTATACTCGATCGTTCAAAAAACAAACGGATCTCCGAGAAAGGAATTTCTCAGTATCGCTCAGCGCAAGAATCCGTGTGCGACAGCACTCTTGAAACAATCGAGCCTTTCACGAGATTTTCGTACACTTTAAGAGAATCATCGGCGCGAGCGAATAATAATACGAGCGATTCGCTCCTTTAAAGCAATGAACTGCTTCCTTTCTCTCTCTCTCTCTCTCTCTCTCTCTCTCTCTCTCTCTCTCTCTCTGGTGCACCCGGGCGAACACAATGCAAATCGTCAAAACAACTCATTATTCCGTTCCGAAACAACGGTTCCTTCTCTCTCTCTCGCTCCTTGAAATTCGCCGAGGTTCTCTGGCCCGTATCGAATCGGCTGAATTTTCATTTAACACGGCACCTTACGCGCGCCCGCGCGAGCCTTACGATACATGCGGTGCACGCGCAGTGTGTGCCTATAGGCAGTAAACAGCTGCTGTGCTGCCCCGCAGTCAGTTACATCAAGTGTAATGCATATTATGCTGCTGCTGCGAGGGTATAAATGTATACTTGCTCTCGTTTCTTATACGCTGTGCCTTTTTCCTCTCTTTGTAAGCTTCATATATGTATTCTTCTTTTCTTTTCTTTTCTTTTTTTTACGTAAGGGTATATGAGCAGCCAAAACTCGCGCTGGTATTGTTTCGCGCTCTTTTTCTTTTATCAATTTGAATAATAAACACCGCCGCACTGAACAATTCAATATTGCATATGAACTGTTGCGTATATTTTCATTCATGGGTTTTTTGGCACTATGTCGCGTTGGGTGATATAATGCATCCGGTAAATTTCGAATACTTATTTGCATTTTTTGTTTATTGTACATGTCGCCAAGACGTTTGTGAATCGAATATCGATGTACAACTGTAATAAAGCAAAGTTTAAGAGAAACTTTCTATAATGCCAATCTGCAAGTCTACTTTTCTATATGAATTTAGATTTGTCAAAGATGCGAGGGTTGACAATAATTATAATCAACCTACTTTGTATCTGTATAATGTATACTGTATAATATATTGAGCGGAAGTCGGTCCTTGTACAAGTTTGATCATAAGCTAGGATCTAAATTATTTTTCTTATTGCTTTGTTTTAGTAGTACCTATATGCATATTATCAATTTCGCTGATTCCATTATACGATTTTGTTATCGAAGAGTTGCTGCATCACACTACCGCGATATTTTTCGCTTATTCGTGCAGGAATCTTACGGCACATGCGAGGCCTCTCCATTTCGGTAACACAGCAAGAAACTTCCCCCAAAATCCCGTAACGTCCATCGAAAAAACATAGCCGCGGCTACGGCAACCCCAGCCGCTCGCTCGATCCATAAACCTCTCAGTCATCTCGTTATTCCAATTCCCTCGAGCGGAGCTCGTCTCGTGTGCCAAGAGGTGCGAAAGCAGGTGGGTCTCGAAATAAAAAGAAAAAGGGACACGCACACACGCGTCTCTCCTCCTTTACTTCCACGCACGCGTGTACCAACATGACGGCGAATATATATATGTATATTCGGCACCGAATAATGACTCTTTCGTACACACGCGCGTTTCATGTGCAGTACTTAGACGCGTGCGCATAGTAATTCGATCGACGCCACTTTACGCTTGACTTGCTCGCAGCGAGAGAGAGAGAGAGAGAGAGTCGAGTGCACAGCACTTTTCCACGTCGATGGGGTTAATTAAGCCGAAGAAAGCTTGGGCGCGCGAGTTCGCCTTTGTCCGAGGTATATTGTTTAGGCCTTTGTGGGCTTTGGAGGGACTTTGTATTTTTTGTTTAGAAGGGGACAACGGGGAGGGCCTTTGTTGGACGAGAGCGAGGTCGAATCGTCGAGTATAGGTGAAAAAGGGGTACATGGGACGGCTCTTTGTTGATAAGATCAGCGCTCGAGTGGATTGGATATGCCTATTAAGTGGCTGGCGATTGATTTGGCGCACGCTGCTGTACGGGAATTTAGATCTGCGCAGTCGCTTTATAGGGTCGTTAATCGGTAGTTTATCGGAGTTTTCATTGCTTCAAATTTATATGCATGAAAATTTTTATAATTAAATTTCTTACGAAATATATTGGAAATTAAGAAAAACTAAACGAGTACTTAAATTAAGAATAATGCTATAATTAATTTTCTAATGCGGACACTAATTTAATTTTATTAATTTAATTAACGATAGCTAATCAACTTTCAATTCAAGTGTTTTATGTTCAGTTAGTTAATAGTTTCATCGAACAAGTAGTGCATTAATAATAATTTTTTATAATTAATAATTCGAATCACTATTTCCAATTTAGAGTGTAATCCAATTTTTTTTTGTTTTGTAGATATAGAAAAAGCAAACATTGAGATAAACTATTTTAAAATATGCAAGTCTGTAACATATTTCTACGAATTTTCATTTGTCAAAGGGGCATGGATCGATAAAAACTATATCAACTCGCTTTCTATCTGCGTAATTTATACTGTATTGAGCTAAATTCGGTCCTTACAAGTTTAATAAATGTTCATAAACTGCGAGCATGAGGTCAAACTGATTTGTGTCTGTGCACTGGGTGTGCATAGAAGTAGTTATGGACTATATTATGCCAATCTCAAATACGTGTCCAAGAAATCAAATTGCTTAGGAAATGTTAATTTGAGGAAATGGAGATATCAATCGTCAAAGTTTATATATTTAACACGTAATTCCTGTTACACTAACGCAAAGGTAGAATTTATAAAGAATTTAATTTACGTCCTAATAACAAAACGTACTGGTTTGATACAAATATTATGTTCTTTCGCAAATGCTGAAAAAATTTCTGAATTGATGGAATAAAGATAAATTCAATCGTTTAAAGAGTAGAGATGAATAATTGGTATACTTTATTTAAATTTCTTAGAATACAAGTTCTGAATCATTTGATACAATTTGTGCTAAAAAAGTCAAGTATTATGCAAAAATTGCATGGAAAAAATGTGAGTTTGATAATTTATTTTTTTAACAATACTTTTTATAATCATATTCTGTAATCTTATGACGCAAAATTTCTACAACAAACGCAAAGCATGACATTATAAAACTCCATGACAGTATGAGCCAGCAAACTGTTAATAATCTCGTATCGTAGTGTTTGTCAACACTGTTAATGTGATTTTTGAAAAAATAACTTGTTTCTCTTTTTGACCAATCCAATTAAACCTGCTTCGTGTAATATTGATATAATATGATTATATTTCAAATTAAGAGATCAATCTTGTCTAAATATATATATGTCTCTGGAAATGAGTTTTGATCAGATATGTGAATAGATAGAAGTTTTTTATACAAAAAATGTTTACGATTTACTAAACCATAAACTTTTAAGTTGGATTTTATTAAATCTTCCAGCGTTCGATAGTTGGATTATATTGTGGTAGCTTCAGAAAGCTTTGGAAGATACAGTTTATAATCCAAAATGTTAGCAGATTCATTATGAGAAAAATTTTTCCAGTCATTTTTCGGATTGATAGTGCTTGATTGACCTATGAGCATTTGTATAAGGCTTTCTAATACTGATAAACATATAGGAACATTTAGAAAAATTCTTTGCAACATAACTGATACTAATATTATAACTAAAAATGAAGAAATTCATTGAATTTATAAGAGTTAAAAATTGTTCTACGAGTAGAATCGGGTCCTTAATAGTTGATAGGCAAAGGCCGCCGCTGCTATAATATGGGTATGATTGCATATGCCAGTAGTCCCGTATGAACATAGGAAGTACAAGGAAGTCTACTGCACCAATGTTGTATATCCTTAAATGTTCCTTGACCATTGCCATGTTCATCAATTTACTTTATATTTGCGTAGAATTTAAAAGTAAAAGTTGTCTTCATGGCAGTGACTATTGTGGAAAACGTGTCAAACGGAGTTCCAATAAATCTGCTTAGACTTATTTTAGTATTGTCGTATTCGTTCAGGCTCGGAAACTCAATAAAGGCAGCTTTTATATTATGTTTATTTAAATGCTTAGTTTTATCAAAGAACCATTTATCACAGAATGAAGAATCTGCAATACAAAAAATGATCACGTCATTAGGTTATTTTAAGACATAAACGTATATAAGTGGCTTATTTATGTTTACACTTACTATTTCCATGCAATGAACCATTGATCGCGAATTGAAACAATGTCGACTTATTTGTCCCTGTCTTGAAGATTTGGACTTTTTTCCATAAAGCCCGAGCTAAGGGTGCAAATGGACTGAAGGTATAGATAAATATTTTTTTATTGGAACTAATGTATATGTAAACTGCGGATACATACTATATCCAAGAACTTTCGGGCTTGCTTGCACCCGTTTTGTACATTTTTATCGATTAATAAAAAGACTGCGTTCTGGTCCCACCATATGGATAATCTTAAACCTTCAAATAAAAGCATAAGCTGTGAACTATTCGAAACCCTGAGAGCGACAAATCTTGCAGGATGTTTTTTCTGATCTACGGTACTTTCATTGATACTGCGAAATTTATTGTAATTATCGCGATGATAGGAGTATTTTTAATACTAAATCGCTTAATATTAATTTATACTGCTACTGCAGTAAAAAAAAGTTGTAATAGATATTATAGTTTAGTAATAGTTTTTATTATGAATATATAAAATATATTTTCATATCTAGAATAATATTAATTAATAGGTTTGAAATATCGATTTTTGTATTTGTTGTCGATTTTCTCTAAATATATTTAATAGCTGTAAAATTCGATTTCTCAACGACCAAATGCACTGAGCAATTTTTACAAGCGCACAGAGTAGCCGCGTACTCTCATAAAATTCGCATCGTTAATAGGTGAAAATCCTTTTCAATTAGCGGCCATGCAGCGAAGACGCAATAAACCACCTTATATACTATAGTATAGCCGCGCACAAACACGCAGCCCAAGGAATTCACGCGATAAAAAGGAAAAATCGAAGGCGAGCGCATAATCTGATACGTATATATGTACATGGCAAAGTTCCGTTGCGGCACGCGTTACAATTCCACATGTTACACGAAAAAGAGCTGATTATCGCACTGCAGCTACTTGTTATCCATTGCGTCTCTCTCTCTTTCTCTCTCTCTCGCAAACACAAACATTATTCGTGTATGTGTGTGCATCCGCCGGTGAAAATTGATTGCAAAAGGTAATAAACTAGTTTCTGCATTTGACGAGGCTGTATAGGACACTTAGATTTTTCATAATATATTTATCGGCGTGATTGCAATAATTATTATGTAAGGTCGCGAAGAAAAAAAACCGAGGAGAGGGACTTAATCACTTTTGGATAATATACGTGTTTTGATTTTATTGCAAAACTTTGCTTAGGAAAATTGATTGTGGGTGGTGAGAGGGGATATCGTATATGTACGATGTATATCGTTTCTGCAACTGCTGATCCGTCGTCAAGTGTATTTGCTATATAAATTTTATGAGCTCGTTACGAGCTGATCGTTACTTCAGAGGATTATGTATAAATTATATACGTAAATAAGTTTTATGACTTTCCTTTGATTGATTGGACTTATGTATACGGTCCGATTCAGGGTTGACTAAATTTCGGACTTTCTAGAAATCGAATTTTGAAATTTTATTAAAGTTTTTTATTAGTTTAGTTTTCATTCTCTACTTTTATCCAATAAAATTATTTTTTAAGATATTTTAATAATAGAATATATATTGTATTCATTAAAGATTAATTTTTTAAAAAAAATAATAGTTTGATACAAGTATTACATGAATTTAAGCTATTCGTAGTGTGAATAAATAGAAAAACTTTGAAGGCGTGACCTGTACACACTACGTAACGAAATGCGCGTGTTTACGCTTTCCGCGGAAACTAGTGTAAGGAAAACTAGGCACACAATCGGTAAATAAATATTTGCTCGGGTAAAAGTAAGTGCAACGGGAAGCGAGAACGTAGGTAATTAATTTTGATTGGTCCTACAGCTTGTGCCATTATCGCTTTTCATGACCAGCTCCGACTTTCATTTAGATTGGACTTAATTATAGATAGAATAAACCCCCGCGTTTCGTCGATTCGGTGGAATAAGTTTCCATTTCAAATGTGACATTTTATATGAAAAAAATGTCCATAAAAACCTTGCTCTCAATTCAAACTACGCTATTCAGATGCAAAAAGAAAAGAAAAAGATCTTTCGTATATATTTGCGAGAAAGAATAAATTTCCTTTTTGATTAAGAACATTTTTCCAAGGAACCGACGATTTCTTATAAACGAGTAAACAGACATTTTTTTGCATCCGTTCACAATGTCCAAGATTTTATCAACCCTGGTATACACTACATTCTCACGATGAGAAAACCACAAAATCATCTTCTAAAACTTAACCCATTTCCTCTACTATCCAGTACATATATCATTCCTAAAAAAAATCTCTCGTTCTTTTAATCGACTGAAACTTTTCGCGCTACTTGGGAAATGGTCACACGGCAGCTTAGAAAAATGTGACTTCATTGTAACCTGTCTCTTGAAGAGTCGAAAAGCCCCTCGTGCAGCACGCACACGTCGTCGTGCGGCGCCGGCGGGTAAACCGGTTTCGTGTCTCCGCGCGCCGACGCCGCCACTGGTGCAAGGACCAGTTAATCTCAACTGCGTGCGATCGTTTATTTTTCATCCGGACGACGACGACGGACGGAAAATAATTTTACACTATCTCTCCTCGTGGCTCGCGCGTGCCTCGCTCCACCACACATTGATACATCTGTGTCATTACTATATACATATGTGTATGTGTGTTTGTGTGTGTGTGTGTGTGTGTGTGTGTGTGTGTGTGTTCGAGCTTATGCGCACCACTTTCTGCCTTTCATTTTCTATGGCTTTCGTTTTTCGAGCCACGCTTTTTGCTTCGGAAGCTTTGTGTGTCCGTGTAGTGTATAGATACTCGTTTTGAGTTGAAGTAAAATTGCAAATGCGAATCGATTTGATAATGACATTATATGTCCGAGGAATAGTTACAGATATTATCGCTTGTGGAAAAAGCGGTTTTATCGGTATTTAACGAGCAACAATGTGAAATTGAGCGTTTGATTGATCGAGTTTGATTGAGCGCGCTCTATATAAATTACCCTCATTTGTCTTCATTTCTAGTTTCGAAATAAAATTCTCCTGGTAAATGTGTGTTTTTGATTGAATTATCTTTGATATGCTACTGTAGTATTTCTTTTATGAATGAATTGATTTTCTTTATTCGTGTTGTTTTTCATTAAGAAACCCGGCTAGCGATTGATCAGTAAATTTGATCTTATTTTCAAATTTTTTCTTCCTAGCTTATGAAAAATTTTCTTTGTTATTGAGTATGGTCTTCTTTTTCACCGCAAATTATTCGTTATAGACTTTTTTACACTTCTGTATTCTAACTTTACGCAAAAATCATTTGGTATTTCATATGCTGACATCATTCATTGATCCGATTTTCTACGACCCCTAAAAATGTCACTCACAGTATTTCCAATGCAAAAAAAAATGAGTGTGTGTCTTGCCGATAATTAGCCCTGTCAACCCCTATTAAATCTCTCAAACGCCAACAATTCGGTCCCCTTTACGCAGTCAATCGTGCGGATCTACTTTCTAGGTCAGCGAGCACGCGATAAGCCATTAACGCGTGTATACGCCTCTATGCAAGCTATAGCGAACCCACACGCCAAACACCCTTTCCTATATATGCATACGAAATCTCTACATCGATCGGCACCCAATCGTATAACCCCTTACGCGCGTTGACAACACTTGCGCAACCTTTCGCTATATTTATTTGACGTGCGAGAAAGTTCATGCGTTCGCTGTGCATTTGGAGCTCGGTTAAATAATGGCTGTAACTTATCTTAATTAGGATATTGGGCTTAAAAAATGCGTCGATACTGACCACTTCTGCACGTTGGTGTACGTAAAATGTAGAACCTATTGCAGCTTTCAAGATAGAAATGTGACCGGTTCATTTATGAATTCTAATAATTACATTTTAAACGGAAAAAAATATATTTCCGATTACTATTTGTAATAATTTATTAAGAATCAATAACGTAATTAATATAGCATCTTTATGTTATGTATAACTAAACGCTTACACGTAATACGAGTCTGAACGATGTGCGCTAATTTCCTATACAAATCATCCAATAAGAAGAAAAAAAATACACGTTAAATAACGCTCTGACGAAACGGCAAACAAAAACCTCACGCGAAGTAGCCTAATTATATCAATCGTAAAAAAATTTAAATATAACTCATCAGTTGGATAAGCCGAGTTATACGCCATCGATAGTAAAAATTTTATCATCATTGCAAAGTTTCAGTTGATTTTAGGAGTAGTAAAAATTACGTCATACCAACGTGTCATAATTACGTTGGCTTTTCATATATGGTCTGTAATGATATGTGTATATAATAACGCGCGCACACGCGTAAACAAATTTCGTCGGCGCGTAGACACGTACCACGTTCGCCGCGTTTCCGGTTGGCCACAGAAAAATCCCACGATTTGTAATTCCGTAGATTACACTCGTATTAAGACTCCTTCCGCAACGCAATTAAGTCGTCCGTGTCCATATAAAGAGATCTACCAATTTTAACAGATAGTTTAATATCTCTCCCCTAGAAATCCTACTGCACGTTCCCAAACACGTTCACCGCCAACAATGGCAACTTCTAGCCGTCCAAACATTTCCAAATAAATACACAACGCTGAATGTCTGTAATAGAAAGCGCATCGTATGTATGTACACGCATTCTTAGCTAATTATCGTTCCACGCGCGCGCGAACCACGGCCTCGTCTATAATGCACACAGAGAAAAGTCTCATCTCGTTAGTGTCGCTCGTAGCGCGACTTTTCGATTGTTTCGCGCAGGTAAACGCGTTTGGCGCTATGGCCTTAATTGCCAGTAGATAAATCGCGCGTGTTTTCGAATCGCGACTGTCGTTAGGCAGGTTAACGGCCCGTTTTACATGTCGATCCGGCTTCTTGACTTTGACGAGAATCGATCGATCGATCGATGTCAGTTTAGCGTGCGTGTCGCATTAGGCATTGCGACTGGTTTCTTGTCTCGTTCGATTTGGGCGTAAAGACGTGCGAGCTACTCGAGATTGGAATTTCAAACTGTAATTCGATAATTAATTGGTCGATAAATTAATTGTTATCAAAGGATTATTATTGTTGTGTTAACTGCTTATTATTATGCTCCCTCGTAAAAGGAAATTTGGCGATGGTGAAAATTTTTTTATTTATGTGCTCCGTATAAAAATAAAGGATTTTGGCATAATATAATCTTGAGAAGGGTGCAAACTTCTTTTTTCATAAAGATAATAATTTAAAATGTATAAGCTTCCGAATTTTGAAAGTTATCGCACCGATGTTTACTCTGCAACTCAAAGTTGATTCAAATACTGTTCATGTTCAAAATTCAGAAGTGTTCATGCGCGATCCAAACATGCAAGTGCACATCTTCAATGACACTTTAAGCTTCGCACACTCCTTCTACTTTTCGCTTCCTAAAAAGATACTCGAACCTTCCACGAGGTGTATCGCACATCACGTCATACACACGCAGAAACGTAATTTCCTGGCCGAGCGAACGAAATGGAAAAAAAAATGACAGATAAGGCCGAATCTGCACGCGCGTTAAATGCGCCGCTTGATGCAAATGCAACGTTATCTTCGCTCGATGTAATATTTCCTTGATACGATCCGTGTTTGCTTTATGTAACCATCACTGCCACGCGCTCTTTCTTTTTTTCTTTTTCCAAGATTGCAGGTGGAAGCTTTTTGAATTTCAGACTGATCTTGATACGGACTTGATTGGTAGATCGAAGTTTTCGATTTCGATGACTTTTTCAGATGCGATGAGGTATTAGTTAGTCTTTCTGTCGCTCCTATACGATCGAAAAATTTGGTTTTCTCTTTACATAAAATATAATTAAGCAGTGTAAAAATCATTAAAAATCAATTTACTTATACATAACATCATATAACATTTTTTTTTTCATTACGATTACAAGATTTAAATTTGAAATAGTTCATTTACTAAAACGGGAATATGTAATGCACTTTGAATAATTTTTTATTATTGTAATATCGCGAAAAGAAATTCTGAAAGTTTAAACTAAAAGAAGTTACTGATGGTATGTATATTTGACGCGCCTGCAAAGTCGCAACCAGCTTTGCCGGTATTCAAGGTCCGGTTGCATCGCGGAAAATTCTATACACATCGCCATCCGAGCGACCAGCGTAAAACGGCACCCGAGATTTCTACGAAACTCACAATCAACTGAGACCACGAGCGGACATTCGATAAAGGAATAAGAAATTAGCCGAGCACGCGATTGCCTAAATTAAGCAGTATACAACATGGTTCGCTGCCGCCGCGTATCATCGATCTTCCCTCGCTCCGCTAATAAACGGCTAGTTATCCCCAAATGTTTTACAAATTTAATGGATATATTTTCGCCGATCCCCGAGAGCAGCCCATTACGAAGATATAGAACGTGCCTTTTATATCCTATACCGCATCACACTCCATGAATTAACGAGGATTATTACCATTAGGTTTAGATATATATAAATTATGCCCGAGGAATTCCGGACGTCGGTGAATATTCATTAGAATCGGTACTTACAGGGAGCTACTTATATACTCGATTTCGGTGCCATTAGCATAAACGAGACGCGCTATATCACTAATTTTAATGAAAACGAGCGCTCCTTTTTTCCTTTCATGAACAGTTTATTGGAAAGCAATATCGGTACGATTATCTGCATTATTAATGTCGCGGTTTCGTTTGTCCGCGCGTATGATGGATTCGATCGTTTACCGATCTTCGGGGGGCGTTTTCAGGGAAATGGACTCGTAATTATGTCGATGAAAATGATGAAGCGGTCGAAGTTAAATGGACATAAATTGGCTGGACGTCGACTTTTTTTTTGGAAGGAATGAAAATGTTAAAAGATTGCTCGGGGCAGGCTTTTCTAAGTGTGAAGCTGCAAATGATTTTATTCAAACATTTTTCTATGCGCGGGCATCGTTTGAAGATTCGATGTAATGAATTTATTTTACATTCTTCATCATAGTCGATTAATGTGTTATTCAGTTTACTATTGCACAATACAGAAGCAATGTAAAATCGAATGAATTAATAATATTTCAATACAGTCCATATATAATTCTTCAGAATTTATATAATATACAGGCGCGTAAAAGTGCAACCAATCAATAACAATATTACGTAGATATGTATTCAATACTGAAACAGAAAAACAAATCAAGTTTACAGTATCCCTATATGCTGCGATCCAGTGCGCAATGTGGCATTTATAGACGATAAAGTATACACTTTTTTCAGTGAATTTACATTAAGTCATTTAATTAGGTACAAGCTATTTCAATAACGAGTTTTATAGAGATATCTTTTCTTCATCCGTATATGCGCTGGCCATTACTACTAGAGCTACACGTTTATAGGCGTAATTTCTAATAAATGGAAACTAGCGAAGTCGAGCTCTCTTGAAAAGTATGCGAAATGCTGGAAATTCAAACGGTTGGAAAGCAGGGAAAAAAAACTTTACGATTGTCATAAAGTTGATTAAAATCAAGTTCCAATTTCGGCCGAGGGAAACGATTCCGAGAATTTCGGTTGGCCCATAAAATGATATGGCCATAAAAGTGCGCTAAAACGAAGCGTCGCATTAAGTTTAATTAAATTTTCTTTGAAAGGGGGTATATACAGGATGAAGATGTTATACTCGCTAATGCGCTGTCTCGTATATACATAAACATTTCACCGCGGCCAATTTATTAAAGCACCACCGTCTTTACCCTTCTCTAGTATATGATTACGATAGATGCACAGGCACAAAGCTTTTGTATGTTTTTGAGTATAGATAAAAAGAAACACACATACACTGCCGTTGAAACTCGTGTAATTATTGTCTTTAAGACAATTCGGTTTACAGCACTTCGTAGAACTAGAAAAGCAAAGCGCTTGTCTAGCGTGTACATTAAACCAAATAGGCCTCTGGATGCCATGGGGGATAAAACGTTCTTTCGAAATTGCGCCATTCTCCCCGAAAAAGTACATAAATCTTGGGTAAAACGAGCCCAAGTGGTATACGTCTCATTTGGACCATCTGCGCGCGCAAACTCCTTTCTGAAACACGTGAGCCTCGGCCCGCGCCCTCACGAACAGAGAATATGGGCCTTTCGGGATAATTACGTGCGGAGCTGCTCCTTTTTTTCTCGCCCCGGCGACTTGATCGCGTAAAAATTAACTCCGAAAATACTATAATTAATAGGTGTTTGTAGGGCTTGTGTACTTTGAGCGCGTGTCCCGCTTTGTAGCTTTGGAACAGTTCGATGTTGGAGTCTAGGACTTTTTTTTTATTGTATCCTTCTCTGGCTTACTACTAATAGTTTGTATATTGTTATTTGAAAGCAAAAGCGGCCACATAGACCAAATATTTGGCATCTCAATAACTGTTAACATGGGTATATTAACAGTTAATATAAATGTAGCTATAATAGTTTCTTTATCCAGCGTGTTACAAATAAATTTATAAAAATCTAGTTCTCTTAATATCTATTGCTACGTCATTTTTTCTTTTTATAAAAAACTAAAATTCAAGACATTGTACATCTAGTCCAGAGCAATAATATTTCTTCTAGTGCACAAACTCGTACTTTATACGTTTTATCACCTTTCCCCGAAGCCTGTAATCTACATACAGCATACATTTGGCGACATTCATCAAATTCTTTATATTTTTTTTGCTCGATCGTCCAGTCCGAAAATATCGACAAATCTTATACTCATCGCTTCTCCGTAAAAAAAGACGAGTGAGATAAGGAAGGGAGGGAGAGAGAGAGAGAGAAAAAAAAGAAGAGTCAGAAATAACAAAGTAGTAAAACTATAAAACGAGCGCGCGGCGCAGCAGCAATTAGAAAACAGCCTTGGCGCTCTCGAGGAGGTACTAAAAAAAATCCTCCTTTTCGGCTCGCGCGCGCAGTCGAAACCTACTCTCTCTCTCTCTCTCTCTCTCTCTCGTTCACTCTCGCGCGCTCGGCTCGCACAAGAAGCTGCTGCTGCTGCCGCCGCCCGACGTGCGCGCACACACGTAACATCCGCGCGCGCTCGGCGTAAAAGAGAGAGTAAAAGAGGGAAGGATATGTATAAAAGAGTGGATGGAAAAGGGGGGAAGAAGTGGGGTATAGGAGAGAGAGAGAGAGAGAGGATCGAGGCACACGCGCGTGCGGCGAGCTGACGAGCGTCCGGCGGTGCGCGGCTTTAATGTGGCACGCGTACACGTTCGCTTTGCGTTGCGCGCGCGGAGGGGAGGGGCCGCGCCGATCGAGGAGAGAACGACCAGAGAGAGAGAGAGAGAGAGAGAGAGAGAAAGCGAGTCTACGTATATATGTGTATATATATATGTATGATATATAATATGTACGTGTGCGAGTGTGTGTGTGTGTGTGTGTGTGTGTGTGTGCGTGTGTGCATGGTTGGAAATGTAGCTCGACGAGAAGTTGCGGCGGTATTATAAGAGAGGCGCGGGGTCCGGTTTTGTCCCTTTTGTCTCATCGGGATCGCGTTTGCTCTCGCCCTCTCCCTTATATATATATACCAACGTAATTCGCTGAATATTTTCGGTTTGCCTGACTCTCTTTTGCGATTTATGTAAGGCTTTTAAGGGTCGGTGCACAGTGCCGACTATTTTTGTCGCCGACTGGATTAGGTGGGATTTTGGGGTGAAGGACAGTGCAATGAAAGTTGTTTATTCGCGCTTGTTGATTTGGGCTCGATTGGACTTTCGAAATATTAATATTGTCGTTGCGGATCTGGGCAGATAAAAAAATTT
This sequence comes from Megastigmus dorsalis, assembly GCA_900490025.1. NCBI lineage: Eukaryota > Metazoa > Arthropoda > Insecta > Hymenoptera > Megastigmidae > Megastigmus > Megastigmus dorsalis. The sequence goes on from UELU01139166.1 coordinate 25,316, forward strand.
TCTATCCGGGCTAATCTAGAACATGTATCATTTATTATTGAATTATACGAATTCGAAAGTATTTGGAAATATTAGGAAAGGAACGAAGGTAAAAATGTTATCGTTCAAATTAATTTTGACTTTGGTTAACATCGTTTTTTATATATAGAAAGTCCAGTACGTATTAATGATCAGACTGACGTGGGTTAATGAAACTCCGAAACGTCGCGATCGTGTATCAATAAATAGATTGCACTATGTAATTTAGTACACACGTGCAGCTCCATTTTAATATGCTGAATAATAATATCAAGCACTTAAAATTATTTCTTTATAAGACTTGCAGTAAAAACAACTTTTATGCATATAAATACAACCTTCCATTCAGTCATTCTCGAAAAAAAAAAAAAACTAGTTTATGGTAACACAAGTGAAATCCCTTTCAAATAATAATTCATCTATATAGATCATTCTCAACGGTCGGATAAAATCTCTCAGTGTAATCCACCCTTAAAGTGATAAAAAGAACTCGATATAACACACTTGCATACATAGAATAAACGAACGAAAGAGAGAGAGAGAGAAGAGAGAGAGAGAGAGAGAGAGAGAGAGAAAAGACGAGGACGAGGACCGGACGAGGACCGGACTACGGCGGGTTTCGCGACTCGGGTCTACATGTAGTTATACAGGGGAGTGAAACGAGAAATCGAGGGGAGGGAAGAAGAGGCGACGAATCGAGCGCAAAGAGAGGACGCGGAATAAGAATGAAAGGATTTGGCGAAAGAATAGAGAGATAAACAGGCGAGACGGAGGGAGAGAGGGGAGGTGAAATGCATCAACGAGAAAAAAAGGTAAAGGGATGAGAGAGAGAGAGAGAGAGAGAGAGAGAGAGAGACGGTCGCGCGCCGCGTCGCGAAAAGCAGAAAGAGGCCCTGGTTATACTTTTGTGCGAAAGGGTTAATGGGTGGGGAAGGAGGGAGATGGAATTCTGGATTCGAGAGAAAGAGAGAGAGAGAAAGAGTGCGGCCGTAGTAGTAACGTCGTTAATAAGTGGCCGTGAAAGCGCGGTGAATCGAAGGGTGAACGTGTGCGTGAAGTGGATGAGCTGCATGAGCGCGATTTTTCGTGGAGGGGTATATTATAACGAAGATTGGGCCGCTTCCTTTTTTATAATGCAGCTACACATATACATATATATGGAGTTTCGGGGGGCTTAAGTGGAGTCGAATGAATTCGCGGGCTGGTCGGGTAAAGAGCTGCCGAGCCGTTGATAATGTTTATACTGCCCGTACCGCCCGGCGTATATAAGGGATTATCTTTGTAACATTATGCAGATTTCTTGTGCCATTAAACTTTTATGCCTGGCTTTCGAGCTTATGATGTGTATTTGATCATCGGCGAAACGGTATAAATAAATTCGTATGATTTAAGAACGTGTAAACTGCAAACTAAGCGATCTTTAGACTTTCTGTATAAAATAGATAACATGCGTGTCCTTACGTGAGAAAACGGATCGCGTAATGATTATTCTTAGCGCACAACGTTCTACATATCGTCGAAGCTAAAAGAGAAAAGGATTGTAATGCATGTAGCGCCAGAGGAAGAATGAAAGAAAGAAAGGAAGTGAGGAAGGAAGGAAGGCTTGCAAAGTGGAGGGAAGAGAGAATAAGGGCAGGTGGTACGAATTTCATTTAGCCCGGACGGAAAAAAGAAATATACGTCTCGCGTAGGAACACGTATATATATATACATACATATATACACGACGTGTCCGATCGCGCGTGTTTTTACATATCGCTCGTGAATATCCTATAATAGTTCAGCCCTTTTATCTGTCCTTTATGGCTTCTTGGAAACGGGTATATAGGAATAGCCGCCGCCGAACGATGATGGGCTGAAATTTTTTGTTGCTAGAAAGGTGCATGCAGCTTTTTCTCGCTGCTGCCCTGGCCCGTATATATATATAGTGCAAAAGATAAATAAATGCTTCATTCTCAATGTTTTACATACGGCTGGAATAAATCCGTTGTGAAACATGGCTTTTTTAATTTCTTGCTATGGTTTGAAAAATGGCGACTAAATTGATCTGTAATCTATGGATTTACGTACATATTTTATCGACTTTATAAGGTATTAGCATAACGAGTTGTTTTTAGTAACGCGATGCTTGGCGCGCAAGTGTTTGCATTCTTTCTACAAGCTAATTTGGACATATATATACCAAATAACATACGAAAAGACACGAAGTAAGGCGGTGTACCGCATTAATCTCGTAAGAATACACGTATATCCAGCGCAGGCAACTGAAACAACGGGAGTCCCTCGCGCCAGGATATTACGAGGTAAAAAAAAAAGAAATCATCGCAACGCGCGGTAACAAAGCCGATACTAATCCAAAGACGAGGGCCAAACATTATCAGGCGAGTCCTCGGTTTGCTCCTAAACGGTCCGCATTTGACACAGTCAAACGGAACAATAGCCTGTGCACCTCGTCGTCCCACCCCATGGGAGACCGCATAATAATCCTCCGGCTAAATTCCATCAACATCTCCACCCTGGTACACACGCGAGAGAGCGTCCCGCCGAGAGAAAGAGAGAGAAAATCTTCGAGGAAGAAAAAAAGAAGCTGCAAAAAGCGCTTTGCGACGGCTCGAGGCGCACACACACACACACACACAGGTGCAACATGTGCACACGTGTATAGCCACGTGTACATAAGAGTTTTGGGCGAAATTCGAGACGCGCGTGTGCCGAGTGTGCAGCAGCTTGTTTCACGCGCGGCGGTGCCGAACCGCAAACGGGAGGCCGCAGGAATTTAAATCGGAGATCGGCACCGAATTACGCGGCACCGCGCGCCACGACATTTTCCTTGCGGTTGCGCCGGGGTGAGGATGTCTGCGCGCCGCTGCCGAAGCTTTATTGGAGGGAGTGAACTGATTTATCCCGGGATATGCGACGATTGATTGCGGATAGCTGTGCGTGATGGAAAACGGGTTGTCTTGTTCTTCGGACGTCTTTTTCCGAAAATTGGTTTGTCTTTCAACTATACTTCATATATATATATATAATGTGCAAAGTGTAAAAACTCACGCGAGACCACGTCGAGGAACATTTTGCGTTTTCTATACATTTGCCATTGATAGACTCTAGTAGCGATTTATTATTTACAAACATAATTGCAGTTGGTTCAATCCGAGAGAGCGATATTTCCCTTCAGCCCCAGAGATTAGAAATCGTATCTATCAGCGAATAACGTGCACACTCTCGAATTAAAGAATGATCCCGCTCGCCGAAGAGAATAAAAAAAGCGACTGCAGCAGCCCTCAGCGGTAAACGTCCAAATTTATCGCGGCGGGCAACATTTCATTAAACGGCTCGCTCGGGCCATTGCATCGTTAAGAATGAAGCAATAAAGCGCGCCCGAGTTTGTCTTACTCTCCGCACCGCAGCCCCACACACACACACAGCACACGTCGCGTCGAACCGAAGGAAGAAAGAGAGAAGAAGAAAAAAAAGAAGAAATTGCAAGGAACGAGGAAGACAATCCCTCCGATTGTTAGGTCCTTTTAAATGAGCCAGATCGCATAATTACAGACGCGCGCAGAAGCTGCCCTAGAGAAGGACACGCGGTGGCGGCTGCGGCGACGGCGGCGGCGCAGAGCTGCAAACGGGCAAGAGAAAAAGTGAGCAAAAGAGGGGAAGAGGAGACCGGATGGGCGAAGGAGAGACGCCGAGAGAGCGATGACCAGATCACTCGACGATTTTCGACAGTGTGTGCGCGTGTGTGTGTGTGCGTAGGTATACATGTACGCCGCCGGCGGCGAAAAAGCTGCAGCAGCCGCGGGAGTCTGTGTGTGTGTGCACGAGAGGCTCGCGCCGGACGTTTGCGAGAGTTATAGCGAATGAGTCTCGAGAGCCGAAATGCGTGGATGTGAAGCGGAAGCTCTTTTAAGAGTCGATTCGGGTAAAGTGGAACGTATGGACGGATACTGACCAGAAGCTTTCACAGATTTTATTGTATACTAAAAAATATACAATTATTTTTTCAGTTTATGCGTACGTATAGCTGCTGAATTTCGAAAGCTGTGAGCAAAACGGGACCTGGCACGATTTTTCACACAATCTCGGATTGCGTCAATAAGGCTGTCGCGCATAATGGACGCATTTAACGTCTCGGAACATAATTTATAAAGGCAAATGTATACGATGTGTTTTCTTTTCGCGGACAAGTTGCTGTTAAAATGCTTTCCAACGCGAGCTGTATAACACGTAAATAAATAATTTGCATATTTATAAATATCCCCAGGGACGCATAAGAAACCCACACTGCATTTCTATCCAATCAAGCGGACTATATCCGTATAATCAATTTATCACCCGCGAAATACAGTATTTACTCGCACAGTCTCTTACGCAACGTCTAAATAACGCTTGACGCACGGACTTATTTACCAAAACAACTTTCGGAATTAGTATATATGCCCGATGCAATTTTTTTACGAACGCCGCGCAGAAAGCGAAAGCCGGCATTCCATTCGTGGCGGAAAAAATCTGTATATATATATCGGTGCCGAGAGGAATACCGTACACGTCGACGGGTATCTCTTCGCTAATATAAAGCGAGGCGTTGAGAGGTGCGAAGGTCCTGCAACACAACAGGCCACTCGCAGGAATTAGATGGTAGCAGGATGAGCGCGGCAAAGGCTATTCTATATCTCGCCGAGGGTATAAAATATATGATGGCAGACCCGAGGAAGGGGGGTGGGGGGACCACTAACGGGTGCGCCAACTTTGGCCGATCGGATAGTCCTCTCTCTCTTTCTTCCTCCCTCCTCTACGATTCTATATATCGCGGCGCGGACCCCTCACTTATTTTAATTACCCGCACGTGACTCGTCGAAAAGGGAACGCGTATAGTACGTGTATTAGGCCTCCGAATGGGTGAATCTCTTTCTTTCTTCTACCACAAGATGGTGTAAAGATCCGGATTTAATTATTGGGTTATGACTCGATAGAAAGCTGTAGATAAGGGAGAAGGACCGAAGGCTTATAATTTTTCCTTCCGAAGTATATCGACTCTTCTTTTTCTTTTCGATTATTGGCTTTTAGTCTGCTAAGCTCTTTTCTTGTGAGCCGCGGAAAAACGATGCCGCGCGTGATTATTATGACTTTCTGGCGGCGAGTTGCTCTGATGTTTTTGTTCGGGGGGAGAGGGAAGAGTCGGAAGGGTTAACGAGGCTGCTGTCCGAGTGAGACGTGGAGCGAATTTGGGACTACGTTTTTCCACCTTTTACACAAATAATCGAGAGGGAAAATCTTCGTCAGATATGTAGCACAAGATATACTTATCATTATACTCAAGATTATACTAAAAATTATATAAGAATTATATAAGAATACCGTTGATGACGTATGATTGATCACAGTCGAAATCATTTAAAAATGAAGGTCCCCTTGTTTATTTACTTTACCGATCAACACAACAAATCAGACGATAACCCAGGAGCCCAAAAGAAAGCCTCGCCACACGCAACAAAACATATATATATGTTGCAAGAAAAAAAGGAAAACGAAAGAAGCAACTTTAAATGTACCCCCGATTTTTGCCTCTTAAATTCGTCGGACAAAAGAGCCGGGGCAATTTCTCAAACGAGCCCAAAGATTAATTTCCCTACGAGCTCCCATTCTCTCTCTGTCTCTTCTACAATCGTTCTTTCAGACGGGCATAAAACGGACGATTTCGACATATACCCTCGAAAAAGTCCGCATCTCTCCTCGCGAAATAAAGTCACAACTCCTCGATTCAAGAGGCAGAGAGAGAGAGAGAGAGAGAGTACGTCTGCGCGCCCGGCCCGAACGGCTTTATAAAAAAGAAGAAAGCCAGCAAAAAGGGACGAGAGACGCGCGCGCGCACACACAGACACGCACACACTGCAGGGCTAAAGAGAAAAAAAGCGGCAGAGAGACTTTGAGAATAAGAATGAAATCTCAGGGTAGCGGCAGAAACGGCAGCTTATTTATGCGCATACTCTCCAAAACGTCCCTCTCTCTCTCTCTCGAAGTCGAAAGCGCTGCTGCTGCTGTAGCACACAAAAGAAAAGAATCGCTTCGGTGGCCGACTCTCCCGGGACAGTATAAGAGAGGAGAGAATCGACGACGACGACGACGACGACGACGACGACGACGACGGGGAAAAAAGAAGGTAAAGGGAGAAGAGAGTATAAGGAAGCCGCGGGTTCCCACATGTGTGCCCAGAGAGACCAACGGCAGCCAATGGCCGCGCGATCGTATCTTCGCGGCTATACTCTTCGCGAATCTCTGTCTCTCTCTCTCTCTCTCTCTCTCCTACCCCGTTTTTTTCGAGGATTTATCGTTTGGTAAATCATTTAGTGGGCCGCGCAGAGAGCCAGGCGCAAGAGCGTTTCCTTGCAACTGGACTGTGTGATACGACGACGACGACGACGACGACGCGAGACGAGACGATCGCGATTTCTTCATTATCCTCTTGTACCCCCAGCTTTTTCTGCATATATACCCTGGACCCGAAAACTTATCGAAGATCGCCGCGGGTCTCTCGTCTTTTTTTTTTTACCTCCCTTTTTTATGAGGCTTTCTTCGCTATACGGTTAAAGGATGCGCGTCCAGCTCCTCGTTGCGACTTTTTCAACCGAACGAGTTAATTTTGGCATTCGCTTACCGGCTATAGTAGAAAGAGATGAGGCTTTTCTTACAAAAGCTCACCGCGTGATTTATCGCGCGGGTTATATCAATGAAATAACTCGACTGATGCGGACTGTAATAAGTCGAGCATTACATAATTTCAGGGTAGTTACGATCGATCGGGAATCGCCGGAATATCGTCGTCGTATCGATTGAAGAAGTCGTTCAACCGCGCAATCACATTAATATCTCTCGGCTTAACGATCCTCGTTACGCGATTATTCATCGCAGTCGATTCAATTCGCGAATCGTATATAATAACAAGCGATATCCTTGCCGATCTCTTGCGCGAGTACACGCCCAGTTAGCCGCTCATCATTCATATATCGGAGACTCGATGGCTATCGGATACACGGCAGAAGAAACGGATCGAACTGTCGTAGTCCATCGATCGGAATCTGCCGCTCTAACTTGACCCTGTAATAATTCCTTTTGCACGAGAGAACGAGTCATTTGAATAATGAATAATGCAAGTGTACGTACCGACGGGTAATTGAAATTAGGCAGTCCCATAAACATTCCTTTGCACTACTGCAACTCGTTATTATCCGCGGCGCAGAGATGAGAATCGAGGAGATACCGACTGGGCCTAACTCTTTCTCTCTCTCTCTCTCTCTCTCTCTCTCTCTCTCTCTCGTTCTCTGTTCCTCTCTCTCGAGCGCGTCGACTTCTTGCAGCACAGAGAGACGCGGTAGCGTCTTCATTACTTAACTCACCACCAGAGATAAACTGTCTCCCTCTGACTAAAGAAGCGCATATTATATACTTGAGTACGTATGAGAGGAGGAGGAGCGTATACTCAATGAATTGTTCGGTGCAGAATGATTGATTTCGAATTTTCGAATTGAGGTGTTTTAATTTCTGGGGCGTAATTGTGGCAGTGATTGATTTACTTGCGTAATGATAGGCGGGTCGAGGAGTCGGTATGCGCGGCTCTGGTTAAAGAGATTTACAGTCCCGAATCGCGCGGTTTGCTTTCTTCTGCGCGGTTACCGCTCATGTTTGTAAATAATCCCGGGGTACGTATATATATATTGGCATTTGGCTGACTGTCAGTTTTTTTATCCATAACTTTCTTGAGCATCGATACACTCGGGGATTATGATGCAAGTGGATCGTTTTTCAGAATTTCGATTGATTTAAGAACTTTTTAATCGATTGAATTAAAGAGGGCATCGAATCAACGATGTACTAGCGAGTGTACGGTGTACTTGTTTGAGATCACGTGACTTTTTTACCGTCTGTTCAAGTGGCCGATTCCACCTATCAAACGTGCTGTTTGCATTATCCAAAAACTGTCGAATCGCTGCATCTCCCATCCATCGAAACAGGCAAAGTCTGACGCAAGGTAGAATCTATCACACGGACACACGGACAGACAAAGAGACACACACGGGCCACCGCAAAGCAAGATAGAAATCCGAGCGATTACTCCTCGCTAATCTCCTATCCCCGCTTCGTTTCCTGATTCGCAGATAAACTCGCTTGGGCGGGGGGATGAGGCGCGGCCACCGGAATCTGCATGCATGCGGCCCCGTTTAATTTTCGTGGGTGCACAGCTCCTCTCTCTCCTTCTACCTGTGTGTGCGTGTGTGCGTGCGCGTGTGTGTGCGAGAGAGAGGAGAGCCGCGGCTCCGAAGCTTTGTCTTGTAAATGAAGCTCCGGCGATTCGTATCCGCGCATGCGGGACGTTGATAGATACCGCGAGCGAGATATAGAAAGCGCAGCAGCGACGATATCTCCTCTCTCTCTCTCTCTCTCTCGCTCTGGGTAGCGAAAATAAAAAGGAGGATGTGGGACGAAAAGTAAAGTGCACGCGGCGAGGGAGGAGGAGGAGGAGGACGAGGAGGTATATACACCGGTGCGTATCCTCCCTCTTCCTCTTCCTCCCTCCCTCTCTCTCTCTCTGTCTCTCTCTCTTCGCTTTTTATTTTCGGAAGGTGGAGAGAACAAAGAGACAAAAGCTTTTTCGCTGCTGTTGCCGCTGCGTATATGGCCTACTAACGTAATGTTGCGCCGAAAGAGGGGAACTTCTGGACGCGGGCGCACGCGGCTGCTGTGCTTAAGCTTCTGCCCTTCCCTTTTATTAGCGCGAGATTTCGCCTGCTTACACACACACACACACACACACACACACATATATATACACCATTTTTTTTCTCCTTTTTCTTGCCTGCAGGTTCCTTTCTCATATAGGCGAATTCGAGATTCGGATATGCTGATCCCCTTTGATTTTTCGGGAATGAAAACGATATTCGACGTGGAATATGATCAAAGCGAGAACCGCTCCGCGTGTGCGCGTGTGTGGCTCGGAGCTCGCGAGAGAGACGAGCTGAAATTGAGATGTTGTAATTTTTTCAAAACTATTGTGCTGCTACGCTGCTGCTGCTGCTGCTGCTGCTCGATCCAGCTTATTTTTATGAAATGAATATACGGCAGTGGGCAGATTGCTATTAATTTTTGATGGAACGGGGATGTTGTAGCTGGTCTCGGTGCTTAGAAGCATTCGTAGAAGTTTGAGATATCGATGAAATTTCTTTTGTACACATTTACTTTCTTAAATGAAGAAAGTTACTAGCATACATTTAAAAAATGCACTTAGTCCGTCGTTTACATAGTTTTTCCATAACGAAGCGTCAAACTATGCCGCCGCCTCGTAAAGAAGAGCATCCAACCGTCTGTTTTCCAAAAAACGAGGACTTTATTGAAGCATCACCGAAGCCGCCATCGAGAACTCGGAAAATGCATTAAAAAACAATAAAGCCGCGCGGATAAGATCTTTATTCGTCCTTAAAGGGCGCCACCGAAAATCCCCTGGAAGGCGGCGAAAAGATCGAGGACAGGCAAAGGTGCAGTAAAGTCAGGCCATCACCAGTAGCTGTTACAACGGGTTACTCCTCCTCGCTGAGCTGGTGAAATCCGAAAATTTCCATGCTGTGCGCGAGCTCGTAAATCCTGGACAAGAGAGAGGTGAAAAATCGCGGCGCCAACTTACAAGACCATCATCGCGCGATCGATCGGCACCCGATAACCCATCTCTCTCTCTCTCTACATCCGCCCACACTTGAAAATTCCTCGCGTTTCTCTTTCTTTCTCTCTCTGTCTTTGCACGCCCACTTTTTCGCTGTCGCAACTTTTCAGCGATATTGGCCCCATCGACTTCTTCTCCGCCCTACGTCTCTCGAGCCTATGCTCGTCTCTTCCTCTGTCATTAACTCCCCTGGCCGTCGGCGCGGCTTTTCTTGGGTTTCGGAGGGTGTATAAGTGTGTGCGAGAGGGAGAAGGACCACGGGGTCTAGATCATAGTATTTGTTGCTTTGTTATAACTGTTGTTAGGCGAGCTTGTGTGCATTTCGAGTAATTTTTGGTAATTTTGCGTTTCTTTTTTGGTTGGCTGGTCGGGGCTCGGGGTATACTGGAATTAGATCTTTTTTTGGGGTGGTATTTTTGTAAGGAAGTGGGACGATTGAATATCGACTGTCGAGCAAATAATTCAATGATGCGCGAGAGTTGCTTTGTTTGTACTGGTTCCCCCCTAATTTAAAAAAAAAAAAAAAAAAAACTGGATCAAATATTTGCTCTATATTTTACTCGAACGTCGTATCGAGTATCAAGTGCACATCTCTTCAATATTTAAAATAATTGAATTTATGCGATCGTATTTCGAGTCGACGTCTATTTCTCTTTATACACTTATTCTTTTGCCAAAACACTTATCGCAATGTACTTATCATTCCCCGAAACAAACGATCTCATTATGTAAATAAGAAAAAAAAAAATTAGCTTATCTACCAAACACCATTGCACGGTAGATCCAACTTATCTTCCAAATTCGCATCTCGAGCCAACTCTGCACACCTTCCTCGCCGTAATCTCCAGCTCTCGGACGCCTGTACAAACGCATAGAGCCCCGACAATTAAGTCGAACTGCACAGGCAGCATCGGCCCAGGCGCGAAGAGCAAACGAACGCGTCGACGCCACCGGTCGCCGTCTCTTATCAGCTCTCTTCCAAGCTGTAAAACCCGCCCCGTCGCACGCGCGTAAGCCCATCGAGATATATACTTACCTGCCTGTTGCGCGCGGCTATACACGTAATTCCGTAAGAAGCAGCAGCAGCAGCAGCAGCAGCTATACGCCCCCGCGTGTCGCCAGTCCTCGGCACGCGCGACCGACCCAATATTAGCCATCTCCGCCTTCCTCCCACCCCGTGTCTCTTCCCTCTAATTATATACTCACCGAGCCGTCGTCGTTGTCGTCTTCGTAGTCGTAGTCGTAGTCGTAGTCGTCGATCTTACGCACACTATAGAGAGAAACTTGGAGCAGTCATTATCTCTTTCTGGTGTGCCGGCACGTTTGCTGCCCGTGTATATAGATTATCGGCTCGGCACTATCTATATCTGACGTGGCCGTCTCTTCCCTCAACGAGAATTCACGCTTACGCCGCGCGCTAACGAGATAGATGCGCCCTCGATAATCGAGCTCTCCTTCGTCCCTATATATATATATATATATATACACGCCTATGAAAAGTCTCGCCCTCCAGGTAATGGCTTTCCTGCGGCGACCTTATACCCGCTGCTCCCGCTTCTTGGCTATGTGTGCGAGAGTGAGAGGGATGAAAAAAGAGAGCAAACCTAAGTGAGAGCTGCTGCAGACAGTCGGGATCTAACCCAAAGACAAAGGGGAATACGATTTTGAGTGTGTGTGTGTCGAAGGTAGAGCAGTGTACCAGCCCCGTTCCTCTCCACCCTAATTGGCGGCCTTAAATTCTCCGTGTGGAGAAAAAAAGTATAAATGGGACTAGGCTCGGAGAGGAGGGATCGCACTCTCTCGGGGTATATATTGGCTATATAGTCGTGGACAAAAGTTAAGAATGTGTGTGTGTAACGGTGGAGCGAAGACGGCGTTATTTTAGAGATCTGCTGACTTTGGTGGTGTTCGATTTGTTTTTGCGATGTTGCGATCTGGGTATCAGAGACGCATGCAAATGTTAAGTCACTAATAAAATTAATGTTCAAATATTTGGATTTCTTTATAGTTATGCTTTTATTGTAAGATTTTGAGAAAACTTGGTGATTAGCATATAGAAAATTAATTCAACCGTCCATATTCTTGCAAGTCTTCTCTATTAGGATTTTCGTTAATGTTCTTCAAAAGAATTAGGAATACCTTCCTTTTTCAAGAAAATCATGAATAATAATTTAAAACGATTGTGGAAAGATGTTAAGCCTGGCAGGTTCGAAAACAGTCAAAATTCCATAATTTGCATTCCCCATCTCAAAAGCATCTGATAAAATTGCCAACTTCCTCGGCTTGTCAGGCCGATAAATCCAAGTCCCGCTAATCAAAAATCACCCCCAAAGTGACATAATCTGAAAACCCGCCAAAAAATCACGTATGCCATCTTTGACTAACAAAGTAATCTCGCAGGTAACGCTTGCCTGCGACTACTTGCATATAATCCTGCTCTCGGCCTCACCTATACGAATATATATATACCAGCAGAATCTCCCCCCCCTCTCTTCTCTACCTTTTGACTACGAATGTACTCCCAATCCATTTCTTTAAAGGGAGCCCGAAAAAGACTTAGACTAAACGCTGTGGGGCTTAGCAGCGGGCAGTCGGAACACCGGGCGATCGGTCAGCCGCCGGCGCTATATACGCCGCCTTTTTCGGAGATGCATTAGATTAGATAAGGAGTGGGGATAAGCGAGTCGGAGCGACTTACTATTTTACTCGTCTTATACTCGCTGCACACGATGGCGAAAATCTTTTAGCCGCGAGGGATTTCGATCGATATCTATTATGGATATAGTTTGTTTTTTTTGACGAGCGGAAGGTTCACTTTTTGAATTTCGCGCGCGCGTATGTGTATGCATATCGGGGATCGCCATCGCGGATTTCGCGACCGGTGTTGACTTGACAAACGAGACTTTGAGGGACTGTTTGCGCGATCCTAGAGATTGGAGGATATTTTATGCGGAGAGAGTAGTTTTGTGGGGTTCCTTTTTTTTCTGGCCTTGGGTTGGGTTGGGAAGACGAGCAGGGATGGCGCAATTTTTTCGCTATTTAGAGTAGGGAGTATTGAGTTACGAGGGCTTTGGATTTACGTATAAGAGAAGGACAGTTACTGGTATGTATGCAAAGCGGAAAAAATTCCTTTGAATATGCCCGATGCTCTAGCGTTCTAAAAGTATTTTGAAGAAAAATTGATGAATCTTCATTTTCATAATGAATTGACAGCAGAAAAAGCTATTATACATTCCAAGCTAACGGAACATCCTAATGAACGAGATTCAAGTAAACGTTTAGCTTAACTGGTTCCCGATGTTCAAACTTCTCTTAACTACAAAAAGATGTCCAATGTTCAAAAGTAAAGAAAAAATCAATCATTTCGAGCGATCCTCAGCGAACAAGGCTCTTAATATCCCGGAAGCGTCTACTCGTCGTCCTCGTAAATTAGCTGGCGACTACCGAAAAAAAAAAACGGCGTTGCAGCAACGATATCGGCGCGCGACTCGAGTTCGACAACTCTATTACCAGACCGACGACGCTCTGTCCTATAGATATACATCACTCGCTTAAGCAGTCCACTCTCGGTGAAAAAAAGCCCAAGAAAGGGAATGGATAAAACGTCGCCGGGAGAAGAGAAACTCGGACAGCCGCATGTTCTCGAGTAGCTTTAAGAGAGAGAGAGAGAGAGAGAGAGAGAGAGAGAGTTGGACACGCGTACGCGTCTTGCCAGGGGATGATATATTGGATCGTGAAAATCGATGCAGCTCTGCATGGGATATAGCGATGGAAGCTTCTGGGAAATGTATACTTTAGTGGACGATCGGGTTTGTCTGGCTGCTTTTTCTGGATTACGAAAAGCTGGCTCTTTGACTGTAAGATCTATGGATCTTCGTATGGATTTTTACGTGCTGCAATGCTTGCGACAGAATTGTGCTCCAGTTAGAATGGAGCATTTAGCCTACAACGCTTCTCTTTTAATATGTTTGAACTTATACCAAATTCAAATGCATATAATCTTTCAAGGCAGTTTTAACAAAAGTTAATGTCCGAGTCCTGAATCACAATGAAAAGTGACATGCACTCCGTTCATCCAGATAATCCGCACGAGCTTTAAAAACGCTAGCCCCGAAACGTCGTTCATAAGCTCTAATATGTTTGTTGACAGTGTCCCTGTTTGTTCCTTGCGATAATCCTCATAAAAATGAGTTCCAACGGAAACTGAACTCTAATTTATAACCAAACCTATCTCGATCACCATACGCAGAGAAAATTCATCTCCTCAAAGGCCCCCGATACACATTTTCAGGACAGCAAACAGTGTATATAGGAATGAAATAATAAAAATTCGTAACGGCGCGGCGTCGCTCGCTCGCGTATATTTACCAAGGATTTCCTCGGCTGTGCGACAGACACAGACTCCACCCATCCAGACTTCCTTTCTCGTCGCGCGCGCAAACGCGCAGGTCGTCACAAAGGGGCGCCTACTCTCCTTAATGGCTCTTCTTCCTCTCTCTCTCGTTCTCTGTTGCACTCACGCACGTGTTTAGTGCCATTATATGCGGCGGCAACGACATCACAGAGGATCGCGCAGCTCTCAGGTCCTAAGTACATAGGCGCACGACTTTTCCGCCGCCTGCAGCTCTCACAAATATTGTCGCATCGATTAACCCCTGCGGAAAATGCGTTTCTTTGGCGACGCGCATTAAGAGGAGACGACTCACATTTGAGTTTCCGGGAGGATGAGAGACACTTTTTCGCTGTACATATATGTGTATAACACAACTCGGGAGCCCTTTTTCAACTTGGACTGTTTATCGTGTCCCCCGTGTGTTTCCTCTCGAGTTACTCGCGTGACCCTGAGCCTTTTCTTTCTTTCTTTTTTTTTTCTGACTCCGCGGTGAGATTCATGGGACGAGAAGCCCGGGAAAAACTGTGTGTGCGCGTGTGTGGACCGATTGCCAGTGATCTATGAAGGGGCTTATGGCGATCGGGGAGAAAGCGAACTTTGGGAAATGCTCGTACGGAGAGAGGATCGGTTTGATTAAATTATGAGCCTTTGCGAGGAAAGATTATCGAACTTTAGGAATAACTGATTTTTGTACCATCTGCTTCATTTCCATCAAAGCTTAACTTATGATAGAAAAAAATGTATTTATTTATAATTTAATTTATTAAACAATAGTCTTATCATTAAGAAAATATAAGCTTGGTTAATTATTGAACCGAACGTTGCATGAACGAGAAAGGAAACGGCAACGAGCTCATCTCGAATGAAGAAGTTCACATCGCAACGCCCAACGCGCGCTGACCGCTTTCCTCGTCCCTCGCACGCTGCACATGGGAAACGATATTAATGGTTTGCTGGGAGGCTGAACTTCTATACATACCTCGTGGCTTTCCGGCGATATATTAGATTTATTTTTCACGTGGACACACCTACTCACGTCGCGCGGCTAAATTAGTAATTTTGAAATGTTATGTTTTAAGCCGCGTGGGCGCCACTCGTATATAATATGTATATATAATACGAGAGCCAATTTCTCGGTGCTTTTTTGATCTATGGAGGGCAGGAACCTTTTGTTTACGGTGGATTTCGCGTCGATTTCTCTCGGCTTTCTCGGGGGGTTGGACCTTACATCAGCGAAGGTTTATGGGGCTGCCCCAATGTTATTTGATGTTTTGCTCGAGCAAGTTTCATGCCGTTCATTAGAGATGTGAAGGCTGAAAAAAATGTTTAAAGCATGCAGTCATATTTGGACAGTTTTCCTGCGTTATATGCGTTTAAAGTTTTATGAATGTTTATATATTTATTATTAGATTCGTAGTTAGTTCATGGAAATTATTTGTATAAAAATATTTTTTATTTTTTTTTTTTATTTAACGTCAAACTATTTATGCTTCCACTTGGTGCTAATCAGCGACGGAGGCATGCGATGTGTTTGTAAACAAAGCATATGAATTAAAATTCAGTAGTGTTCGTGTCAATCGGCCGCGCTTGGACTCGAACCTGGGTCCGCCGGACTGCGAGTCCATCCGCGCTCTACCGAATGAGCCATCGCAGGCCTCGTATAAGAATATTGATGTAACAAGATTGTCCCAAAGAAGGATGCCAACGAAGCGCCCTCCAAAACATATTCCATTGTATAGGGGGTATAAAAACCCTGAAAATAAAAAGAATTTAAATAGAGAGAAAGGAAGAAAATTAACGATAAAGTTTTCTTGAAGAAAACATATTGCACAATATTTTGGCATCTATGAAAGATCAAAGTTAAAGATAATTTTAAAAATTTTGAAACCAGTCTAATTTCGGTTCAGGGCCAAAACCCTTTTCTTTCAGTTTTTTATAATCAAACTAGTTTCAAAAAGTTTTCCGCAAAACATTTTCAGTGAAAATGATGGGTTGCACAATTTTCTAGCAGTAATTATATTTGAAAATTAAAGATCCGATCAAAAAACATCGAATTAATTTACGAATAAATTCTCCGTATTGAATCTTTTTGGGGTAAACTGATTTCAAGAGAGTAAGTCTGTAAACATTTTTAGAAAATTAAAGAGTAAACATTGTCAACTGTAAGGATGGGTTTGTACTATTTTTTAGCAGTCAATACGTTTGAAAATTAAGTATAAGATTATAAGACATCGATTCAGTTTGAACTAGATTCAGAGCCGCTCTTTTTCATTGAATTTTTTTTTGTCTAAACTGTTTTCGAGAAAGACAAAGTGTAAACTTTTTCAGATGTATAAATGGGTTTGATCCATTTTTTGGCAGTAGTAGCTTGGTCACTACGTATTTTGAAAAAAAAATTATAACGGTCAAGTACTCTAAAGCGTCTACCCAAATGCACTAAGCGCCGACGAGTAAACCGTAATATTTCAACAACCGACGAAAATATGCAAATGAGCGGTTGGCAATTTTTCCCATCGCGTCCAGTTATGCGCCTGCACCTCACGAGCGTCTATTCTTACGCGTCCGTGCACGAGAAAATGTCTGGCCAACTGAAGAATCTAGTTCCGCGTGACCCGTTGCGGTATAGAAAAATCGAGTCGCGCCCCAAAACGAGCTCGACTGGAAAGTTCGCGACCGAGAGAACCTGTATAATATGCTTCATTTTTCACGTTTTTTTTTTCTCTCGCACTCTGGTATTAATGGTTGGCGACAAAAATTCGTGTCACGCAAGCGCAATGTTTGCGCGAGATGCCGGTTGTTACGACAATCGTCGGTTTTGGACATTGGAATAGTTGCCTTGGCGCGCGAGCTGGAATTATTTGCATACCGATTTTCCTTCTACGCAGGCCTAATTCACCACTATCGGTCTGATAATTAATGTTACGTATTGTTTGATTGATTAATAATGCTTGGGAAATTAAATGCTGCATAGATTTATCATATACACTTTCAAATGTACCCAGAATTAAAAATATAACTCATTTCTATAAACAATATTCCATATCTCTTGAAATAGACATTAAAATTACTCATCCAGTCCCTCATCTCACATCCAAAAAATCATCCATAATACTTTCCAATTAAATTCGCGCAAAGTTCAAATCCTCATGCACCGAACCAAACGAGTACCGAAGGTCGTCGGGGATTTATTAGCATGACAAAGTGCGCACGTAAGAGAGCGGACGCGCCCAACAATATTATCCTCGCTATAAAAATGACGTTGCACCGTATCCCCCCGCCGTGTCCCCCTTGATTGCGCAATTGGGTAGTCTCGCTTGATCCCCAAAGTCTCACACCCTACTGACACACATTCACGCTACATATACGCATAATGAGTCTAACTCACGTCTCTTGTATATACATATATATAAGAACCGCTTGTTGCGTACCGAGGGTCGATCTTGTTGGGGATGATTTGGTTTTTTTTTTCGGCATTGTTATATATGCGCGAGCGCGAGGAGTATAATTCATTTTTATGTTTGATAGGATGTTCGATTGATTGATTGATTGATGTAAGTTTGGATCGCGTGCGACGAAATTGATGTTTCACTGCGAAATTAATGATCTGCGGTAATTCTAGTTTTTGACGGCTGTCGTATAATGTCTGATATTCTAATTTGTTTGATTTGCGTAATCGATCGTAATGAGTCCTTGCGAGGTTTTTTTATTAATGATCCGTAATTCATTTTTTCAACGCAAATCCATCATATTTTATTCCAAATGAAAAGGTGAAAGAAATTTAGAACACTTGGATGTGATAATTCCCAGAAAATTGTAAATTATATATTTTTATTTAATGTCATTCTAAAGCATGTGTACATAAAACAGGATTATCGCCCTTATACTTTCAATGTTACCATTACTATTCTCACAATAGAATTCATCCCATCCCTTCAATATAACAAAAAAGGCAAATAAATTGGTGTATATAGCTAGGCATAGTTGGAAAAGGAGAGATAGATAGAGAGAGAGAGAGAGAGGAGAGAGAGAGAGAGAGAGAGAGAGAGAAGGAAGACTAACGGTATCGAGAGCCGGAAGTTGACGATCCGGAACGTCGAATTTAGGCCAGGACTTTTACGCTACATTTTTTTCCTTCCATATATCCAGCTCTCCCTCTCGATCCTTCCTTCTCTTCTTTTTTTTCTCTTCTTCCATCGCCTCTACGTCAGAGGGAGAGAGAGAGAGAGAGAGAGAGAGAGAGAGAGAGAGAGAGAGAGAGACCCGGATGGCCGATATCGTTCAACGACTTTTCTACCTGCGCGTATATATATCCCTCGGTAGTTTTTCGTGACCTCCGGAGGGTCTCGACTCTCGAGGATCTTTGCGCCTCCCTCGAGAAACAACAAAAAAGAGAGAGAGAGAGAGAGAGAGAGCAGTACAATACCGATTCACGATTCACTCCATAACGGGTGACGGTGAGAGAAAAGAGTCGATTTTCTGCGCGTATACATATATAGGCCCGGTTTCTCTATATATTCGCGATTTCAAGGTCCTTCCGCCTCTGTTGTACCGCCTGTTTTTTTTATGTCAAACGTGAGAGAGAGAGAAACTTTAATTCGAATTAGAGCCGTGAAGGTGCCATTGTACGCGCGCGTTATTTATATACAGAAACTATTGGCGACAAAAAGCGACAGCTTAGGCCTTCGTATATCGTTTTTTTTCTGGGATCAGGGATTTTTTTTTCCTCGAGAGATCTATTTTTTTTGGGCGTGTGATTTATACGCGCGAGATTCATCTTTTGGATTGGACGGATCTGCGAACGAGTGGTGCGGAAAACGTTGAGATGTGTTGAGCGACGGGATTTCGCACATAAATATACATGCGTGATTCGGCTTTTTTCTGGCGGGATAAGCGTACTTAATGATCGGTGTGTAATTCGAATTATGTTTTTGCTCCGCACGAATTTAAATGTGACACTTAGTTCCGATCGTGCGACTAAGTATAAGCGTTGATTTGGTATAAAAAATGGTCTTTTCCATAATCAGCGCAAGATGCATTCAGATCGTACAACGCAATGATATCGTAACCGTCGAGCTCGGCAATTACCATTTTCTATAAAATAACGGTTACAACCCAAACACGAACGAGCAAAACCACAAAATTTATCGTATTCCCGAAAAACCAGTGATACTGCAGCATCGTTATAGCATACTGGTCGCGTGCAGAAGCGTGTATAAGAGAATCCTCGGGCGAGTAAGCCGAGTGTATAAACTTAGGAAGCCCTTTCGGGGCTGGCGAGCGACACTTTTCGACGGTCCTCGGCTCCTCGCACCGCGCGACTCGCAGATGTTCCTCTCTCGTGCTTTCTCTCTGTCGCATGCCGTCCGCGCAGCCCATGCGGCAGTATTCGATTTCTCGCGCTGTTCCCTCTCCCCTCCCCCCCTCGAGATCTGTCTCCTCTTAACGCGGGGGTAATATAGCGCGGGTTTTGGATTATGACGGGATGGTTGAATGGTATAAGCAAACCACCGGTTGATGCGGCAGCTTGGGTTTGCCGTTTTTCCGCGCATGCATTTTCGCGGCAAATCTCTTTTTTTTTCGAATATTAACACGAAAGCTGAACGGAATAATGTATATACTTTTACGCTGTACTTGTAAGACTTCGTTTTGAAGGTCGAAATACACGAACCAAAATTTTACGATATTCTTTGGTGTGAAAGATTTTAGTCATAAATTTTAAATATAGGGTTAATTAACGACACTCCCCTCCCATTTATACTGACCTTTCCGTAATGAACTTTTAATTGCCACCGATCTACCGCTTATACCCACATTCCTCCAAAAAAGGGGCGCCAAGTATAAAAAAAAGAAAAGTAACAAACCCGGGTCCAACAAAAGCAGCGCGCGACACCTAAAATATTTCACGTAATAACTCACTTTTTCCAGCCCGTAAAACGGAGCGAGACAGAAGCCCGCACCGACCTCACGCAAATGCAATGGCCACCTCGAGGGAGGGAGAGAGAGAATCGAAGCAACAGCAGCAGCAGCAGCAGCAGCAGCAGCAGCAGCAGCGCGTGCGGTCCAGCGCGTCGAATCATCCTTCAAAGGCTTCTCCCCCGAAATTTCGTGCAAAACGCCCCGCGCGTATTATAGTCGCTTCGATTTCTCTCTCCGTTCACCGCCGCTACTCGTTACGTACCGCTTTTCGCCCGTAATTTCCCGCTAATCCACAATTCGCTCTGCGCCCACGTAGGTTTTCGGTTTCCAATAGACCAGCTCTCTCTCTCTCTCTCTCTCTCTCTGTCTCCCTCGTGAGGCCGCACACACACACATCTGTCCGTCAGAGCTCACGGATCTTCGTAATGCGATACTACATAGCCCCTCTCTCTCTCTCTCTCTTTCTCTAAGTCTTATATATACTTTCTTGCTCTTTCGCTTCGGGCTTCAGCGGAGGATTGTTCGTTTCTCGGTTTTACGCTCGTTACTCGTAAACGTCCGAGGGAGAGAGGAAATTTATGGGATTTTTATAGACCAGCATGCACTGCTCTGGCCATCAGTGCTGGACGCGATCCCTATCTTACTGTATTGTATATTTTATTTAATTTCGTGTATAGGGTTGAAGATGGTGTTTTTGTCGGAACGAAACATCTCACTTTTTCGATTGTTTGTATGGAAAAATATTGGTAGGATATTTTGCGTATTAACTTAATTTTTACTTTGCGGTAGAGATAAAATAGATTCATGCGGGTTGTTCCTTTAAATTATACATCTAACCCTTTTGAAACTTTTGTTAATTTGAACAATGGATATAATTTATTTTAAAGGTGTTTAGTATTATTTCCAATTATGTTAATTTAAAGAAAAACACTAATTTACTAAAATGAAACGCATTATTCTCACGACATAGCAAATTAAATTTTCAAAGCATTACCCGCCAAACCGTCAGAAACTTGAAAAACTCGAAAAAGACACCCTCGTGTCCCCTCTACCGATCCAACCTCGTCTCTCTCCCTATGGACAACTCATATGCTCGAAGCGATCCATATACGCGCCAGATGATCGATAACGCGATATAAACGACTTATCCTGCAGGCAGAGTCGCGCCAGGGGACTTAGGCAGAGGCCAATGCATCGGGGACACTCTGCTGCCTGTGTCCCTTATGTACATGCCTCGCGTGCACACCAGAAGATGGTAAAAAAGGCTAGAAGCTTAGAAACTGGCGCGAGCGAGCGAGTCTTCGGGGATTAACGAAATACCCCGAACGCGTGTGGCGCGCGCGCGACCCTCTGACGTATATATACAGCCGGATCTCGATCATCTGTTGATCGTGATCTTTACGCTTTTACGGGAAGATGGAGGGGAAAGAGAACGTGGACACGCGGGTAGTTTAATCTCCTCGGCCGGTGACGTACTGCCAGGCGGTGTATGTCGAGCTCGACGGTTGCTATACGCTGCCAGAAGAGTCAAGCATGTGTATATAGAGGAGGGTGGAATGGTTTATGCGAGTTTTAACGCTCGTTTTACTAATTTGCCGCTGTTTAGTTTTCTTACGCTATCGGAGGAAGAAGGTTTTTTCATGATATTGGCTCTATACAGTTTTTTTTTATTAATCACATTTTCATACAGCTGCTTTAAATATTCAACAGTTGTGCAGAAGTAATACGAAACTAATGACAGTCAAGCTAATTTTCTCGACCACCGTAAAGCAGAAAAAGTTTACAATGTAAACAGGGAAGAAAAAAGGTAGCCGGACACACGAGAGGAGCCGAGAAAAATCAGCATTACACAAGGCCGCGTAGGGATGTGCAAAGAGGGAGAGAGAAAGAGAGAGACAGTCGCATCGTCTAAACGAGAACGAAACTCATAAAGGTCGGCGCGTTTAAAGTTTTTCGGAGCCCGGACCATTGTCATTACGATTATACTCTCTCGGGGTTCCCTTATACATATATATATACTCGTCCAGGAGCCAGCCGAGAGATCGACCGAAAATTAGATGCAAACCGCGAATACCCGCAGAAGCAAGCCAACACCGGGGGTATATATACGTATCCACTTACTCGGTGCATCCATAACGCCTGCGACTCGAGCGCGCAAGAGAGAGAGAGAGAAAGAGAGAGAGAGCATTGGAACCAAGTCGCCCGGATAATTTGAAAGCGATCCCCATCTTCTCTTTACCCCCGGACAGCTGCCTGCCTTACGCGTAAAATATTCACCGACTACTCCTCTCTCGAGACTTCTTCTTTTGCCTTTACATATACGTATACGTTCGCTGTGTGTTTTCATTTTGAGAGAGAGAGAGAGAATGAGCTCTTTCACTTGCTCGGCCAGGGCCTTTTTGCAGCAGCGAGACGTATTGGCCCACGCGATCTCTCTGTGAAAAATGATATGTTTGAAAAAAATGCCTGTGCCGATTTTTTTTTGTTTTGTTTGATCTTTGGAATGTATTTGCGTATTGTTGCCTTGCGGGCTCTTTTTACGGGGATGCTTCCAATGGCTTTGGTGCGTATGAGCTGTGTAAGGGATTCTTCGTTGTTGTGGGCGCTTCGATGCTATTAGTTTTTGATTTTGGAATTTTCTAGAACGGTGGATTTTAGAAGATCGAAACTCGTATTCTGTTATTGAATTCAAATATTTTTTGTCAAGAAATTTTTAAGTTTATGAATAAGTTAAGAGATAAAATGATAAGTGAAGTTTTTAAATGGGCTGTAGTATTTTATATAATTAAATTAATGGTGGTGCCATAACAGAAAAATAATAAAAATAATAATTCAAAAGACTTCTTTCAGATTTCACACTAAAAAATATCTTAAATCCGGAAACTGCGAGATTATAAGACGGTTTACTTTCGTGACGGAAATAGAAGCGGAAACCTTATAGTACCACTTGTGCTAAGAAGCCGACAATCGTAACTTTGTGACTCATAAATTTTAGATAAATGCCCATATGGGATTCTTAAAATAATTTCTTTTTTATAAGTGTTTTTTTAATTATAATTCCAAAGTTTTATTAGTTCCAAAGACAAAAAAAAGTATATTCATATTTAAAATGACTTTTGTAAATGACATAAACTTGTTATAAGAAACATCAGTACAAAGTAGTTAAATATTCTATTCTCAAACAAACAAAAAAAAAAATTTCCGTTATTGATAGTATCTGGTAGGCTTCCACTAAATAGCCAAGGTCAGCAGTGCAGCCTTTCCCGTCGTCGCTCTATGCAAAGACAGGCGCGCGCGTCCCCAGAAAAGCAAAAGGACAATCTCAATGCATTACTCAGGAGAGGACAGGCGACGCGTGCACCGATCGTCAACGTCCGATCCCGCACCATCACCGATCTACATGTATATATGTATACATCGACGCCCGCAGGGTTGACTTTTCTCGCTCTGCATGTTGGTTAATATTCAGCGTACGACTAAGGAGCGAGGCGAGCAGTTGCGGCCGACAAAACTACCCGAGATCACGGCTACGTGAGGCTTATAACTTTGTCCGGCGAATTTGCACAAACTTGGCGCCTTTCTGTGTGTGTCGTCTGTTTTTCCGATTCTTTATCTCGATTGTCTCGCGTTTCTCTCTTTTGTTGGGCTGTTTCCGAGGCTGCAACGAGACGCAATTTCTGTCACGTTTCTTTCACCTTTTTTTTTCGCTTTGCGGTGGATTTTCGGAGACGCGGGAATGCATTTTTCAGGAGGAAAGTATTATAAGCAGTTTTTTTTCTTGGAGTGACGTACGGCAAGGGCTGCGATTGCAGTAAAGATTATTGAACTTTATGTGAAAGACGTTACTTTAACACAAACTATCTACAATGTTTTTTGACATGCATAAAATTTCATGGGATGTTCATAATTCATAAAGTTGAACGATCGTTATGTTCAATATTTATACACGCAAGAAAAATTCTTTTTTCTTTTGTTAATACCATACTTTAAATTTCATGTTAAACCGTTTTTATAACATATTCTAAGCCTTCCCAAAATGTTCTAGTAAAAACTTGTTAAGACGAGAACGCAATCTTTTAAATAATGAAGTCAAAGTCAACCTTCAGATCTATACGTGAATCTTTTCTGGTAATATGCTCAAAATTACGGTGGCGCTTGAGGCTTTTTCCTTTATCAGATTAGCTCCCCGTGAAGATGCTACATCTTCCTCACGTGCTCGAGCTTGCTGTTGTTTTTTTTCCAAATGACTTTCTGGAAGTTCGCCTAAGACGTCAAATATGCTCATCGAGAAGCAACGATAACGGTCACTTCCCTTGATTTATTCAAGCTAACGGGAAAAATGTGTACGTCGATGTTAAAAGAATCGTCATCTCTCCTTCTTGACAAGTTTTCGCTGTTTACCATTTACAATATAATCGAGACAATCTATATTCCAAACCCGCGATCGTTCGCTATCGACGAGACACCCTAAGCATAACAATACACATTGCTGGTCTTCCACCAACAGCTCTAATCTACAATATCACTCCCAATAATCCGAAAAGCAAATCCTCCGCTCATCCCCAAAACGGAAGACACGAGCGACGAGCAAAAGAGATAATGCTTCCAGCACTTCGGTGATAATCAATGATTTTTACAAAACAAACGAGGCTCTACGTTGGCGCGCGACTTTCCTCTCTCTGCCCCCCGCCCCACCATTAGGAGCAAAACAAGAAAGTAACATTAGCGCCCCTCCGAGAGATAAAGCTGCGAAAAAAAAGGTGCAGGAAAATATTGGTCCAGCGAGCGAATAGAAAGCCTACGAGCGCATTCTTACACCTCGAGGAGCCGATACTGTGCAAAGAAAACGAGCGATAGAGATCCTTGGGTTTCTTCTTCTTTTTTTTCGCTTCTTTACACCCACGCGCGCGCGCGTCTAGGCGATAGGTTCGTTACGATGACGACACCCGATAAAAAGTATACCGAGAAACAAGAAGAGAGAGAGAGAGAGAGAGAGAGTGAAGGGAAGGTTCTTAAACGCGGCCCCCCGAAGTGCAAAGAATGGGGATAAACAAGTACGCGTTTCCTGTGTTTCGTACTTCTAACGCAGTGCGAGGAGACGACAACGGGATCCTTTCAATGCAAGTGTCGGCTCTACGCCTGACTGTTGCCTCTCCCTCTCTCGCTTTCTCGCTCTCTGTCCCTGTTTCTCTTTCTTGTGGGATGACGCCGTAAATACCTTCTAATGTGTATGGTAGATGTTTAGTATGTAGTGAGCTTGGAAAGAGATTTTCCAAAGTTATAGAAATTTTATTTTCCCGTGATGGATTGATTGTCGTATAGAAATTTCTTTTAAATTGAATAATAATATGTTCCGTTTCTGTACGTCGAGAAAAATATAAGTCTCGGTATATTGTGAAATATTTTTGTGAATAGCTTATAATGAAAATAAGTATTTTTTAACATAAACAAATCGAGAAAATGCATCTTGGTGATTTAGTTTATAGAAGATTTAGATGATACTTCCAGTAATCTGTAAAAGGAGTCGTAGAATCAAGATGTTGAAAATTTGTCGTGCAAGCCAACCATTCACACTTGTACAACGATTCATTCAGATCAATTAATTTGCCGTTTGTTTACAAGGAAATTGACGCAAACTGCGGCGGAGATAAGGCCAAAATAAATAGACATCGCAAAAAAGGCAAAGAGAGAGAGAGAAAGAAAAATAGAAGGTAGAGTTTAAACTGCCACGCGCGAACGCACCGATATGTGTCACCACGCGAAGTGTGCGTCTGTGTATCTTTGATACCGTGAAGAAGGAGATGCGTCTTTTATATACGGAGCATTGAGCTTTGTGCCATTCGACGCTCTCTGTTAGTCCCGGGGCTTTATTTTTCCACCTGAAGAAAGAGGCTTTGTCTACGCGTCGCTTCACAATTTCTTACGAGTCTTTCTTTTTTGCTTTTGGTCCGTATAGAAAGTGAATTTTAGACTATGGTTATAACAAAACGATTTTCTGATTCGTAAAATAAACCTATTTGTTTATAAAATCATTTATCTGTAGGAGTTAACAAGGATTTGAATTCTGCTGGAATATCAACCAAGAGAACTAGAGCATTATCCAGCGCATTTTATAAAAATCGTGAGAGAAAATGCGTGCGCGCGCAAAAAAAACGCTGTCATTTCCTGCCGCACGCGAGGAGTTACAGAATGAGACTATATTAAGCCTCCGCATTTAGCAGTGCACAGCGTGTGTGTGTTTTTACAATTTATACGTATATATATATATATATATTTTTTTTTTTTTCGTGTAATCAACGAGTTTTCATCGAGCTCTTTTAATTTGTGCAATAAGTCGCGCATTTGCTTCGAGTTGCATATCGTGTGTATCCGCACAATTCATTTGTGCGTATAATAAGTTACAGTAGAGGCTAATTTCACGTACTCACGGGATGTTATTATGTACTTTCGCGTATGTCAACTTTTTCCCTTAATTTTCGTTAAATGTATGCAAAAACCCTGTCTCTCTCCGTGCAGTGCGCAGTCACGATTTTCCGGCTCGTTATTAAGTCGAATGTGCAGTTGTAACTTGTAATTATTCAATGCGGCGTAATAATACGGATTCGTTTGCGCGTTAAACGTTTTTTTGTCATATTTTTAAAATTCATTGGAAACCAGCATTTTTATCGTATTTAAAGTATGAAATGTCGATAAACTCTCGCGTAGAATCGGCTCCCTGCTATTCAATGTAAATTTAAATTAAATTGGTTTTACGTTTTTTCTCCGCGTTTTTAAATTACACCAGTCAGAGTCTCAAGCCAGCAGCAGCAGCAGCAGCAGCAGCAACAATCGAAAGAAGAATGGATTCGGACTGCATCGCCGCTTATTCCTTCCTCATCTCTTTTTTTTGCCTAACATCTCAATTATCCGCCGGATCATGAATAATCTCGCGGCGGTGATTTTTTACCATCTTTTTTACCGATCGACAATGGGAGAAGAGAAAGAGAAAGAGAGAGAGAGGCTCGCGGCTGTTGTAGGCTCGGCTCTTCGATTCGTCGCGGTATTAGCCTTCTGTTATCCTTCTTTCTTATTGCTCCGCTGTTGTACGGCGCGCGTGTATGTATTGTACCAGTGGTTCGCTCGCGGAGTCGCTCGATTATTCGGACGACCGAACTTACCGATCTTCGAGCTGTCTCTTAATTGCAACTTACCTTTTCGTGTATGAATTGTGCGAGGATCAAGTGTAGGTTGAAGCTGAAATTTCGTCGATTTGCATGCTGAATTTGAATGAGATTGGACAAGTTGAAGTAATTCACGTTAAAGCGTTCTTGAATGTGATCTTAAACAAGTGCTTGTTTAAGCCATAAAGAAAAAAACGATTGTTATTTTTTTACCAGAATGAATGGTCATAGTATAATCTTACTTGTCATTCAAGACAATTTCAGAATAATTGTTTAATTTTCATCCTATATTGTTTATTTCTTATTTAAAAAATAGAACACATATAAAGTATCCCGATTCTTAAACTTTTATCTCCCGTAAAAAAAAACATTTTTAATGTTCGAACTTTTTTCTAGTATAACAATTCCTTGCATTACACGATGTTAAACAACCTTATAAATATTGAATTCCAGGATGCAATATCCTAAAACAATACGATCGCGGAAGATAAAGGCGCCGCCCGCGCCGCGATCTAATCGGTGTGGCAAGGGGGCATCAAATCGGACCCCCGCGATAGCCTATTATACACATTACATGAGCGGGCGCGGTTTTACGCATCGGTGCCTCCTTTTTTTTGTGCCTTGCTCGGCCGCGAGAGAGAGACAGAGAGTGAAAAAACGTAAAGCCGCTAGAGGGAAAAAACGTCGAAGAAAAGGAGGAGAATATCCGAGAGAAAAATAATCGGATGGTTTGGTGAACGGCGCGCGCGTGCGGGGGGGTTCCGGACCATCGGACCATGCAGCATCTCGCTCGTTGCGTAGTTATACTGTGCGGTTGCTTTTATATACATACATATATATATATAGGGTCGCTTTGGGAGGCGCACGCGCGGCGGCATTTTAAGGTATATACCGGGGAGCGAGAGAAGGCGTCGCTCCTTTGTCTCGGACCTTATCGCGTATAGGCGCGCATTGTGTATAAGGCTACCGGTCGAGCGCAGCCTCTTTATTGTTTCGGAGTCTGGGATGAATTTTCGGCGGAAGATGCCGCGGAAGCGCCGTTTATGCTTCGATCTTTGACGATTCAATCTTCACTTCCGTTTTGTTGCTGCTGGTATTGTCTTTGAATAAGAGGATGTTTGGTTTTTCTACAGGAATGGAAATTGAAAATGAATTGAATTGTTTGCGAGGCGATGGTTTTGTTCAGAAAATACGCGTGAAAGTGACTTGGAAAATTTTAATCTATTCTGGAAGAAAGAGGGAAGGGATTTAACATATATATATATCCATTGGTTCATATCCGAATGCTAAAATGTTTGCATCATCACTTTAAGCAAATTATACTTAATGGAAGAATAAATAAAAAAAGTAATAATTATTCGCCACTAATATGGAAAAGTGAAAGGAATTGTTGTAACGCGTTACGGTATATACCGCTTATAAAACGGCAGCTTTACTTTAGATTATGGTTACGTAAAACAAAAATAACGGCATTAGGCCAAATCAACTAAATCGTATATATATATATATATCTCAGTTACAAAATTGACTGTATAACCTAATGAGTTTCGATATTCCGTGTTCACCCAATAATTACAATTTAAAACAAATTTCGTTCTACCGATAAAGCCGCACTTTCCCTCAATTCCATACATATATCTCCCAGCTCAACTTTCACTCCGATCAAACTACCCGATCCCCAATCATCCTTCCAACAAAATCCACAGAGTTAATAACTCGTCTAAGAACGAACGGACACACCGAACACAGGCAAGTCGCCCGCGCGCGCGAGTGCAACGGTAAACGAAGCGTGTCGATCTGCCGCCGCCGTTGCCGCCGCCGCTTTGCCCCTCACCTGCCGTTTACGCTGGGCTGATTTGTAAATCTTGTCCGCGGTGGCGGCGGTGATCCTGCATCAGCAGCAGCAGCAGCAGCAGCAGCAGCAGCCAGTGTCGCGTGCTCCAGGCGACCAAGCGCGATGATGATTGCCACGAGCGCGCGGCTCGGCTTCTTTCTTTTTTTTGCTCTCGCGCTGCCGTCGCCGCCGCAGCAGCCACGATGTAATGGAAGCGAGCGAGGAAAAAACTCCATTGCCTCGTTTTTTATTCCGCCTGGAGGGGAGAACCGATCGAGAGATGATGCACACGCGAACGTTGCGATGTACGTATGTATGTACTTGCACCCATGTGTGTGTATGTGTGCGCGTGTGTGTATAAGGGAGCTGAGGCCCCTTTCATTTTAATAATTCGGCCAGTTTTTCGGGAGGACCTGCGCGCGCTTTGCATACACATACGTGTATACGCGCGCGTCTCTCGGGCGGCTGTCGACTGATTTGTTTCGGGGCCCGAGCGCCTCACTGCACTGGGCATTTAATTAGGGGGACGTGAGCTGCGCGCGCGTGCGAGTGCGTGTCTGCAATCGGTTCTCTCCCTCTCTCGCTCTTTCGCTTTTCTGAATATATTGATTGATTGAGGCGTTCGACCGAGTAGCTCTGGAGACGATCGCTTCTCCTTCATGTCGTGTACTCATTGAGTGTTGGTGTGATGGTGGTTTTTTTTGTTTATCGGCGTGCGTGCTTAGCGTGGTTCGATGGTAAGTTGGGTTGGGTTTTTGTGCTGGTGTAATGGATGGATTTGCTTTTTATGGGGGATATAGCGAGTAAAATCTGATTGAATTGAGGCGCGATTTTAGAAACCTCTTCTTCGAGGTTGTATTGAAATTTAATTAATTAGTAACGGAGACATTTTATTATTTTGAAAATCCTGAATAATTCAGACGAGTGGATAATGGCGTCATCCTATATACCATTTCTACGTAGCATGAGTCGTTTAAAATAGAATAAATAAAAGAGGAAATGGATATGAACTTTCTTTTAAACATTCATGCATTCTTTATTCCTTTAAGAATCGAATACCGTGACGTTTAAACCCATTTGGGCACTCAGTATTTTTTTATTTCTTATAAAAGAAAACTGCCAAGCTTGCCACGCCTATTCTATTAGCGGGGTAACATTGGCAAATCAGCGGGGCACGTTTGGCGCGGTCTGGTGGATGTATTTAAAATGTCAGGTTAGGAAAGACGAAAGATTTGCTTTTCTTATAGGTATAGGTACTAACTTCAAATAAAATATACATTTAAATTATTTTTATCCATTTATATTTATTTAAATCAGTTTCTATATCATTATAATCACATATTTATTTTTATATTTATTTGCCAGTCTGTTAAATTATTATACTCTATTTTTTTGTCATATTTGATCTAAATTATAAAAATAATTATGTTTAATAAATATTAATATTAATAAAGCATCTATTAAGATTAGTATTAACTTAATAAAGTAATTCAATATATTAAATTTGCACTGGTTGTTCCATAGGTGTTTCAATATATCCTGTATTTGGAAAAGGAGATTCGATATAATTGATATAAAATTGATATAAAACTCTATCTTGAGGTTGAAGTGTAGCCGGTACAGTAATTGCTTGTACAATATGACTAGACAAATAACCAGTACTTTTTTTACAAGGAGTCGTCTTCAATTCAGTAGAGCTTTTTCTTTTCCTAATGAAATTTTCTATACCTGGAACTATTCTCTGATTTGTTATATCAGATAATACTTCAATTTTTTTCTTTTGCACTTGCGGTTCTTTATTTATTTTTTGTTCGGTTCTTTGTTCTTCTTTCTTTAAGTTTTTTAGCTTTCGAACCATCAAATCCTTCTTATAATCCTCTGCTGTAATAACAGCTGTTTTTCCTGTTCTTCTCTTCTGCTTCTCAATGATGTCCAACGTTTTTGAAGTACTGTAGGTAGAGGAGGATGCTCTCTGAACAGGGTTGGCCAAATAATCAGAAACATCGACAGCGTCATTTGATTCAGGAGCAGTTTTATTGCTCGATAGAGATTCATTTAATCAAGACATACTTAACGCTGGTGATGCAACCTCTCCTTGAGAAAATGATGCTAATGAAGAACTCTAAATATAAATACATTATACCAACCAAAAGATCTATTAAAGGTTTCGATTGTATGATTAAGCTCACAGGAATTTTTATTTCACTCGAGTCAGAATTTCCACTTTTTAAACCAGATGAATTGAGCCAAAAGCCCTTGTTTTTGACATATGCTGAGCTTTTCTGCAGGATAAATTATGCCTATACATGAAACTTTGCAGCCAATCTTTACCTGCGAGACCTAAAAATAAAAATGCATTTACTTACCACTTTCACTATTAAAATGATGTGCGATACCCAGCTTAATAGCATAAACAAAAGCGAGACGTCTAACCTCTGTTGCTGAAAGTCCTGATAATTGATTTCCATTTTAATAATGTACTCAGCTAGCTGGGCATCTTCCTGTTCATCTGTAAAAATCCTCTTGAATCCTGATTCTACATAAGATATCAAATGATTTGAAGCTTAATATTTTATGCATTATTTAAAAATAAATTTGCATTTAAATTAATTTGTCTTACCTTTCTTAAATGAACCATCAGTGCATAAACCTTTTTCTATTTCTACTCTTCAGCAGAACTTGCGATTGACTTGCCATTATTGCGAACATTATTAATCGCAAGTTGCATTTGCCCATCAGTCCAAGAGAGTTTGTTTGTTTTTTTTTATACTTCCTAACCATTAAACTAACACTAATAATTTGGATTAAGTCAACTATCAGGACTTAATATTCGCGAAGTGCCACTGCTTCGAAATGCGCGAAAGAGGTTATGACTGTTTGTTTTGATTCGGCGTCCACAGCGACACCGTGACACCCTGCTCCTTACGCCAAACGTGCCCCGCCTTAGCTGCCAAACGTGCCCCGCTAAGCACTCTTTTTCTAGTTGATAATAACTTTTTTGTCTTTAATCGTGCAATGAAAAAAAATAAATGAAATTAAAGTTCGAGAGTTAAGCTTTTTAATGCACCCTTCATAATTATATATCAATATAAATTAATAACTTTAACGAACGACTGAAAACTACTTGCCGTCGTCAAGACGGACCTCTATATTTCAACCACAATTTATATTAAATAAATATTGTATTTCTATAAGTTTAAATGCATAAAAAGAAGCGTTGTTGACAAAAGATCTAGTAATAAAAATAAAAATTCAAAAATATTTTTATTAAATAATAAAATTTTGACTGCCAAAGTGACCCTGTCAGCCAGGCATGCCCCGCTCTCCCCGACACATTCGACAGCGTAATCAACTCGATGTAATGGGCTTCCACGTAATTTCCAGAATATTCGAAATTTCGTAATGGCACGCGCATTTCCTGTCCGCGCAAATTGCACTTCAAACTTCGACTCTTTGAAGCAAACTTTAATTTTTTTGACGCATTTTAGCCGTAAGGGATTGTCATTACACCGAAATAACCAGTGTTCGAAATAGATGTACGTATACAATGTCATTAAGAATTCGTTCAATTCGTTTCACTGACGGAATTCGTCCCTTCGAGGCATATACGAGCATCTTTAATTTTTCCTTCACTTCGTCCAGGCACGTCATTGAAGTGCACATTCGAAGTCGAATAATAAAAAAATTAAGACTTTATTTTTCAATACAAAAAAATACTGCAGTTAAAGGTTTTAAGTTTAAAATATTTCATACAATTTACTATAATGAAAATCAGATGGCTTCAAAACTAAAGAAAAAAAACCCTTTTATTCAATAATAAAGCAATTGAGTTCTAAAACCGACAGCTTCAACCGTCAATTCGTCCGACATCCTAATCATCACAAAAGCCATAAACCGCGCTTCTCTAAACACAGAACCAGAATTCAGCGTATTCGACGCACCGAAAGATAAAATTACCGCTCACCCCGAAAAGCTCCCGCACAAAAAAGTGCCAAAGAACAAAAATGACCAAACTCAAACGTGGCGCTTGCCCCTTCTAAAAACCCTCGTCTCGCAATTATATCCCCCTCCTTTCCGCGCGCAAAACTCAAATAACAAAGAAACCGAGGGTTCGCGCGAACGTTTTTAACTGCACAGCGGCACGGACGCGTGTATATCGCGACCATTCAATTTGCCGAGAGGTGCCGAGATAATAATAGCAAAGGCGCGTGTGTGCGAGGCCGTAAAACTGCGCCTCACTTTTCTCGCCTCGAAATCGACGCGCCGGCAACTTGTTGTATTACCTACAGCCGTCGCATCGAGGTGTTGGTATTGGCGAAGGGTTTGGTAGCTGATTGGAACCGATGCTTTGCGGCTTTTTGGGGGGAGAAATGAAACATATTTCGTGATTGGTTTTTGGGGCTGGAAGTGAGTTTTTGGTGGATTTTCTCTGCTGGCGGTATTTGCATGATGTCTACAGGGCTTTTTATGGCCGCGAGTCGGATTGAATTTTACTGCCGCGGCGAGCTGTTTCGCGTTTTATTGCGATTCGAGAAAGTCATTTGAATATGGTTTCTGGAAATTATTATAAGATGTATTATGATATAATGATAATGTAATTATTTCACGAGTGGAAATATATTATATTACTGTGAATTATGATGGTGCTGCTTGAAGAGATATTTTTCAATTCTTATTTAACGACCATGTAGAAAATATTCACTAAAATTTATAGAAATAAACTGTAGACAGCTATTTTTTGAAATAAAATTCTATAAAATGTTGTATAACGTCACACAAAAATTTTATTACGGCACTTGTAACGCAAAGTCAACAGTCAGTACTACTTTAAGGGTTGTACCGTTTAATTGTCTTATCCCTGCTATAAACTAAAATTGCCTTAATTTACAAATAGATATACTTTCGAGCTCTATTAGCAATAAAACAAAATTATATTACCGTCCTATAAAGTAATGAACCCTCAAAATTACTCGAGATGACATTTAACGACGCGCACACACTTTTTACGGATATACCATAACGTCGTTTAAAAATAAAAAAAAACAGCTAAAAGCAAAGCGCGTTTTTTTTTCGTGTAAATCTATTTTCGCATTCGAGGCATGTACAATAGCCCAGACCTTAGCTGTGCAACAGCCACGAGTCGATCGTAAAGCGTCGCGGCCGCGTTTATTTCTCTCTTTCTCGGTTGCGCGCCCTTCTCGAGGTCTCATTTTTTCCTTCTCTCTCTCTCTCTCTCTCTCGACTCTCACTTTTCTGCCGTTTCGGCATCTCTCCGCTCTCGGCTCTCTCGGCTTTATTGTACTTCGGCGTTTTGCGAAATTGCGCGCGTGTGCAGGCCCCGCGCGAAAATCGATCTCCCGAAGTGCGTTTCTTTCTTTTTTAGGTAAGAAGCATTGAAAATTGCTTCACTGCAACAAAGTAATTGATACTTTAGTGCGTAATTATGTAAAAATAGGCTTTTACGATCATTTGGCGTCGTTTCTTGTATGGTAACAAAGGTGCAGAGAGCGTGGCGGCGGTGGACGAGCCGTAACACGTGTTATACTGAAAATTTTCAAATTCTCGAAAACTATCAATGGTCCTCGGGAATATTCTGTTCCTCGAGTTTTGAATCGTCGAAATATTTACCGAACGTATATTTTAAGTTTTACTCTTGAAATTATATTTAATAGATGTCTTTAGAATAGCGAAACAAATCTATTTACGTTTTCAGAAGAAATTCGATGAATATCGCGCAATTATACTTTTATTAAAAACTTCATATCGATTTAGTGTGTCACGCGTGTCTGCATATAAAAAGCTGAAAATGAAATACTTTCATTTTTGAAAGCCTCTTATTTGCGGCGCCGCAAAAGTGCATGATAAATTGGAAAATAATATCTTAATTACCTGTAATCAAACGGGGAAAATTATTTTGCAAGTGTACGAGGTTCCGACACGTATTTACGTAAATATGCAAATTTTTGAAAAGTGGATTTTTTAATACTATAAGACTGATCGTGCTCAGTGTGATTTTTTACACTATTGTCAATACGGAACCCACTGTACTTTACAAAATTACTCCGTTTAGATCGGAAATGGAAAAAGTGGCAGTGCTTGATTTAACTCTGGCAATTTTGACAAATAAATAGTTCGTTCAACATTGCCTGCACGAGATAAGTATAAAAAAAAAAGGATTAAGTCTTTTACACGCGTGTCCCATTCTAAGACAACGATGCGAAACTAGCCCCCCGAACTGTATTCAAATATCAAAGCGGAAATTCAAATAACGAGGCACGAGGATTTGGCTCATTAAAATGCAGCGAGTGTCTAGCCGCGAAAAAAGCAGCGCACCGTTGCAGAAAAACCAGCCGGAAATAAAAGCCTGCACAGAAAGTCCGTGAGCGCGAGGATAAAAAGGTAAGAGGAAAAAATCCGACAGAGAAATTGAAACTAATTATACAGGGGGTTGGTACGTGCGACCCTTCGAGCGTTAAGAGGGAAACTTTTTACAATCGCGATCGGGTGTATAGCTATCGGCCGACCGGATCCAACCGTCGGCGGCACTTTCTAGTTCTCGTACATTATATGCCCCATGGAAAATAAGGCCCATATGCCGTCGTCGTCGCCGGCTATACTCTGTCGCTGTTTGCGCGCGGCAGATTTCGAAATTTCGAACGCACCGAGCATGTAATTGGGAACCACGATGGTTTCACGCGACTTAGGGCTGTTTATACGTGCCGACATGGACAAAAATACGTGGAACTGGAGTGCTTTTCAAGTGCTAAATAATCGAGTGATTTATGACTCAGAGGATATAGCAACGTGGTGTAGAATTATATTTTTCATTATTTCCTTAACCGTAATTTGATAAATTTTGTTTTACAAAAATTTTCAAATTGAATATTCAGAATTACAGCAATAAAAGTTTTATTAAAACACTGTTATCTGCATTCATTCGCTATTCAGCGAAAACACAACATCCAGATAAAAATTGAATATAATAATTTTAATTTATTCAAAAATCGATAGATATAAAAAGGGGTAAGTAATCGATAAAATAGCGGAATAATGAGGCGAAAAGCGCAGTGAAAAAAAAAAGAAAGACGTCAATGGGAGCTTAGGAATAACGCACACAAAAAAAGGATTTCAAAGGTGTGCAAACGTATCCGGTGCATCCCGGAAGCCGGTCCGGAAAAATCAGCGTATATATATACACTCGTCGCGCAGAGGATAGACGCGCATCTTGCGGAGCCTGAGTCGCGCGCGCTCCATTAGCCGCACGTGGGTGTTCGCCTTTTGCCAGCTAGTGCATATAAACTCAGCAGCAGCAGCATCAGCAGTGTGATCTATAAGGGTTGGACAGAAAGACGAGTGGCGCATTGTGCGATAGACACAATGGGTGAGCCGCTCCTACGCGTATATGCGCGCGCGCGCGACAAAGTTCGAGAAAAGACTCACTCACTCTCTCTCTCTCTCTCGCCCCTCAACTCTTTCTCTAAAGAAATGCCAAATCCTCTCGGGGACGAGGTGCAGAAAGGCAACAATGGGACCAAGTGCGTGCAGGCATATATATAAGTATACGAGAAAAGGGGTTTT
Source organism: Megastigmus dorsalis (assembly GCA_900490025.1). Lineage (NCBI taxonomy): Eukaryota > Metazoa > Arthropoda > Insecta > Hymenoptera > Megastigmidae > Megastigmus > Megastigmus dorsalis. The sequence goes on from UELU01139166.1 coordinate 61,927, forward strand.
CGGAAGGGTGTAGGTATATACACACACCGATCGCAAATAAAGGAAAGAAAAAGGTAGCAGAGTTTTTCCGTGTGTATATAAAGCGGGGGAGAGACGCGTGCCAAAACCCCTTTACCTGCATATACATATATGCGTGTATATATATATACGCGCGCGAAAAAGCCTCTCGGTTATATTATACATATATATATACGCGCCGGAAAAGCGCGCGGCGCTGTTGGAGCAGCTGCAACAGCAGCGAGCGCGGGTATATAACCAGGTCTCGGTCGATACTCATCGACGCTTCGACGTCTCATTCATGTGTGACTGCGGCGGCTATACGAAAAAAAAAGGGTTGATGGAGGGATGATTTTGCATTTTTCACGGCGGAAAGGTTGGAGAGATGAAAAAAAAAAGAAATAGAAAAAGGGTTAGCCGACGTTGGATCGCTCTCTGCTGTATAGTAATGATGTGTGCGCGCGCGAGCGAACGAGCGTAGGTGGATATAATGCTGTGCGGTGTATAGGATCCGGTGCTTTTGTTGCCGCTGTACCTGAGCTTTTACGGCTTGTGTCGAGACCCTGATATGTATACGTCGACGAGCAGCTGAGAGGAGAATCGATAGATTTCGCTCTGGAGAGATTTCTCTTTTTTTCTTCTTCTTCTTTTCGACGCTCGCGGTTGCTTATTATTATTCTGAATTTTCGGGGGATGAATGATGGGTGACGATTGGACGTAAAACATATACGCATCCTTCCAATCGCTATGATTATTCATCGTGAATTCATGCTTTTATTATTATTAATATTCTATACAAATAAGAAATGATGAATTTACATATATTTTATGAAATTTAATATTGATTAGTCGTAAATAAATTTTTTCTCGAACAACTTTTTCTGCATTCATCTCAGTTTGTTGATTTAAAAAAAAAAGACATTATTGACTCCGAATCACAGCAACACAGCGAGAAATTTCGAGAAACGTACAATAAATACAGTCAATTCGAGATATCCCTGCAGTCGGTAAAAAAAAAAGAGGAAGTAAGAGAGAAGGGAAGTATAAGGAAGGTCGAGGCAAAGCAGCAGCAGCAGCAGCGTCGCGTTGATACGCGGGAGTGTGCACAGCCGTGTGCACATGCGCAGAGTTGGGCTTTACGCGCGGGGGTGGCGAGCAGCTGCCATCGTGCATACAAGGTGGACTTTCAACTCCTCTCTGTCTGTATGCGTGCACGTACAGGTCGAGAGAGAGATAGGCGGTCTAGACTTTTCGATGCGCGTTGCGCGACGCCATCCCCCCGATGGCAAACAACTGATAGTTTTCTTGGATTTTCGATTGGCGATGCTTCTTCGGCTGTTCAAATGGCTGATTGTACGATTTTTGAATTTCGTCGTGAGTCGATCGAGGGGAATATCTCAAGTTTATCTTGGAGTATTTTCATTCTTGTCGAGAGTTCGATAATAAAACGGCATTTTTTTCTGAAGCTGGCTTAGTAAATCAAATAACGAAAGTGAAAATCTATACATATATTAATCAAAGCTAATTTCTCCTCAAAACTGCATACACTTAAATGCACCATTCAATTTCTCAAACAAACTCAAAACGCTCAATTACTTCTATCTCATCACCCATCAGCACTAGCGACAAATCTCGACTCTCCCCCGAAAAAAAAAATCTATCATCAACAGATAGCATCTCCGCTTTGACCGATTAAAACTCGCTCTCTTTCTCTCACGCACAACACAAACATCGCCACGTTAATAGTCGCGCGCGCGCAGGCGGCAGCAGCCCTATACCGAACAATACAAAAGAAAAGCAAAGCCGAACCTCCGAAACTAATATAATTACACGTTGCGCGTTGCTCAGTCAAGAGAGAGAGAGAGAGAGATCGCTTCTTTAATCTAATCCCAAGTCCTCTCTCTCTCTCTCCCGCGGTATAAAATTCCAGCTCTCCGATCCACGTGCGCGCGCGCGCGAGCACTTCCGAAAATTATAACCGGTGCCAGGGGCACGTCGTCGTCCGCAGCCCAAACAATAATTATACCTCATCCCCCCTCTTGCTCTCTCATCGCGGGGTACGACGTCTAATTCGTCGGGTACAACCCCCATCGGGTTTCGTCGAAATCCAGAGAGTCCCTACTATATACACCCTTAAGGGCTAATAACACGTTATTGCGGGTCTCGCGTGTGTGTGTGTGTGTGCAGAATCGCGCGCGGCTCCTATTGCTTATTACACATTTTTATTTTGGCTCCGCGCCTATATATAGGCTTGGCGTATATACTTTGGGTGTGGGTTGTATGTGGAAGTAAAGGGTTGAGGGGATCGGCGGCAACTATAGGTCTGGCTTCTATGTATCCCCGATTAAACGCTGTATACACCGGTAGCCTCGCATTGATGGATCGCGCTTCCCTTCCCTTTGTGCCCCATAGGAGAAGTTGCTCCGCTGCTGCGCGCCCATTATCGTCTTGAACGATTCTATGACAATATAAATCTTGCGGATATGTGCCCTTTGGCGTTGCGTGTGCGTATAGTCAGCTCTCTCTCTTATTCGCGAGATGATTTTTACTTGGCCGAGAGGTTGGACGAGTGTAATTGAATGGTTGATGGTTCTGTCGTCACTTTTGCGCGAGGGGCAAGCCCAGGCTGCAGTTAGAGTTGCGCTGCGGGTTTGAATATATTATAGCTGAAGAGATTTGAATACGGCTCATGCAGGAGGTGCGAGATTTTTTTCTAAAAAAAAAGTAATACTTGTGAATGATTGTTTTTTTTCACATACTCTTGCCGCGGTATTAGCGCAAATACGAAGGAAAAGAGTTCTTGTGGCTATTGTAAAATTAATTATTTCACAATTGTGTAAATCAAAATACTGTTTTTCTACTCGACGCGAAGATTTTCCATGAAAAGATTGTATAACACTCTCGGACACCAAGTGGATAATCAAAGAGAGGAGAGAAATCTTGCAGAAATTTCATGCACAGCAACGAAAGGGGGAGAAGAGAAAGAGCGAAACACGGGGGTGCAGCTCATAACCAGGTGCGCGCGGCTTATTCACGCACGGCTACTCGCCCCTGGTACACTCGCGCGCGCGCATATATAAACGGGCCTCGTGCGTGTTCCTCTTTCTCTCTCTCTCTCTCTCTCTCGCGATTTGGTAAACAGCCGACCGATTGCCTTAAAACTCGAACCTTTGCTTACGTAAGCGTGGTGTGTGTGTGCGCGCGTGCACGTGGCGGATTCTGTGTTTGCGCATGTATATAATGCTGTTGAGTACGATATTTCGTTGCGTGGTTATGGTGGATTTTTGGTGTGGATGGTAAACTCTCCCGGTGAAAATTGCTTTGCAAATATTGATAGAGTTGGGTTTTGTGTGCTGCTATGATGTAGTTGTTTTGCGTGAATTTTTGTTCTGCAAATGAAATTTCATCATTTTAACCTTCACTCTCGATGTGTACTTTAAGATTCTTTTTATATTCGATGCATTTTTTGTTGTAAAGTTAAAAGAGTCGACAGCGCCACAGAGCATTGGATTAACCACGAAATTGATTCGAGCGTGACTTCAATCAATACCAATACCATTGTTACCATTAATCACTTTTTTTACTTTTTCGCTTTATTTACAAAGAAAATTTATTCGTGTTTTCAGATTGCATGCGTTAAATCTTTGTAATATACAAAGTTCAATTAATGAAAAACAGTTAGATTTTATTAATATTACCATCGACACTTTACTTATCGATTTTGTACAAGAGAAAATACTGCACCGCCACCTCATTATCGAAATAGAAAGTCCCTCTGAAAAATCATTAAAAAATCCGTCGATCGAGCTGTCGCATTAAAATCAAACCCATAAGCAGCTCATCGGCAGGCCTCTCGCGGAAAAGAGAGCGCCTCGTAATCCACAGCAGCAGCGTAACGCCACAAAAAGCAGAGCGCGTATATTTATATATACAGACGCACGCACGTGTATAAGGAGGGCGCGCAGATTATACCACGGCACACGCGTGCACGTGCGAGCCTGACGCAAGCGCCGCTGCTGCTGCTGCTCGGGATAAGAAGAAAGAAAAGAAAAAAGAGAGGTACACTCGATGCCTTATGCACCGGCGCCGGTCGCGCGCCTATTTGCGCGCGTTTAACCTTTTTGCGGGTCCGGCGTACCACTTTTTGAAGGTGCTGTTGTTGTTCGCGGTGCAACCAGCACACCCGGAGAGGCCGCCCCGGTTTCGGCCCTGTTTTATTTTCGACGGATCTTTCTGGGCCACGAGGTCTCTCTGACGCTGACGCCGCCTGCGCCTCCTCTTCTCTACACAGGCTCTCCGCTGTTCATGAAAGCTTTTTCGTCCCGCGAGCTCATCGTTTTTGCGTTTAGTCGAGTGTACAGTACTTGTGCAGGAGGTGTGTCTTTTGTTTGCTTTTACCGATAACTTTTTCACGTCGCCGGAGCGTAACAGTGCGCGAGATGACGATTTTTGCATGCGGCAATAACGGGACATGTCTATTGTGCTGGATGTAAATCGGGGTCTTTTTTTCTTTCGATGTTGTGGAATGTTCTTTGGTGCGATCGCGGTGCGCGTATGAAGTTTTCAAGGTGGACGTGCACGTGTGGCGTGCGGTGCGTGATCGTTTTCAGAAAATTCGATGGGTAATCGGTGCAATGCTCTCGCGGGAGCAACTTTCACGAGCGTCGGTCGAGAAAGTGGATTTTCGAAGCATTATTACCGGTCGCGTGGATCGGATGTACTTGCCCGAGCAAAGCTAAAATATTTTCAGAATCTTCGGGACCAATGTCAAATTTGAGACAATAGTTTGTAAGGTAATATGCAATTGAAAAACTGAAATTGGAATATTCGGTCTCTATTGCTATTTAACGATACGAAAGAAATATATATTATTTTACTTCGTAAAGATAATTTATTCCATTTTGCAATGACAAATTGAATCTCACGAAACCGTAGTGATAGACACCCTTTAAGATCTCGAAGCCGCGTGCATCAAAGCCTTGCCTCCACAAAAGAAGATCACAACAAACAACATTAGATCACCGACAAATGCCTCGGCACCGATCGAAGCTCAGCTATCAGCGTCCAAACACAAGACGACCGCCTCGACTGATTAATGATTACAACTCATTTCCATCCAATCGTCCGTATACAACATCGACGTTTGAGAAAAGAGAAAACTGATGTCATCATTAAAGAGGATGAAAAATTACAGGTCTTAGATATCGACCCCGTACCAATGCGTTCGAGCGACAAAACAATTCCATATATATATATAATAGGCACGCGTGCGCGGCACTAAAACTCCCATTAGCACCCCGTAGCGAGTAGACGGGGAATAAAGGATCGAGAAGCGCGCGCGCGCGCGGCGAGGATTAAAGTGCCGAGCTCTATGTGGAACTATAGGGATAATAGAGGAATGACAACAATGAAGTCAGATAAGGGTTGAGGCTGTATAACGTTCGCTCCTCTTGCGGGGGATGTGGATATATACTTTGCCACGTGATATAGAGTCTCGTGTAACGGAATTCCTTTGTCGTTGTTTTATTCGTTTCGTGCGTGACCGATCTTTGGTGGAAGAATTTTTACTCGGGGGGGCCTTTTGTTGAGTTGTGAGCGCGAAGGAATTCTTTCGCAGTTGGGTGATGGTGCAATTATTTCGCTGTGCTGGATTTAGCTGTTGGATCTAATGAGCATTATTTACGTTGGCATTTTCTTTGGATTCTAGATTCTCGAGACTTACTTAACCGGTTCATAACCATACTGATGAGAGCAATCGCATAAATGGTAAACAACCATATCGCACCAACTTTAGCAATACGCAATAAAATAATGATTGGCCATTGCGACAACCGATTTCGATTAAAAAAAAAAAAGAAAGACATCAAACGAAATCACACCAGAACGTAACAAAGCGCCACAAATAAGCTCAATCGCAGATAAAGCGATAAGCGTCGAGTGCGTAGCGCTACACACCACAACGGCACGCTTATATACATACACGCACTCGACCATTTGGATTTCAAAGCGCATGAGCGTGCGGGACACGCAGTTAGAGACACACCCTGCTGAAAATAAGGGGGGGGAGGGCACGCGTCGCGCGCACGCAAGGGTCTTTCTCTCTCTTCTGTCGACTCTTTGCGCGCGCGCGGACAGAGAGAGAGAGAGAAGGGTGGGCGGCCTCACAAAATCCGACACTCGCCGCGTACACGCGTCCGCGCACGTGGTGAATGTGTGTGTGTGTGTGCTCGTTCCAACCACCTGCATGCTATAAGGGGGAGGCAGGTGTTACCTCGTCTGTCCTCTCTCTCTCTCTCTCTCTCTCTGTCTCTCGACTTCCATTTTCGTGCCCCTTCACTCGCGCGCGCGCGCGTGCCTCTCTTTCTGTGTGCGTATATACGCGTGCGCGCGAGCCCGATTTATCTCTCTCGGTTAATCTGTCCCGGAGTTTTATCTTGGTATTTTTCTTCGTTTTTTTCTCTCTTTCGAGTTTGAGTTTGAGCTTGATTGTTGTCTAGGACCGTTACGCGTTCGAGGGTTGATTGTTCTTGCGCGTTTATTAAGGCGTATTTTATAGGTCTGTTTTCGATGATGGCCAGGAGGAGCGTTTTCTTTTGGCTGCGGAGTCAGAATTCGGTTTTCTTTGTTCGGTTTTATCGGTGTTTCATCAATATTGAATTAGCGGAGTTAAATCGATGATGCGATGCCGATAAGAGTGAACTTATTAATGCCGGAATAGGTGATGGCGTCACTGTTGCGTCGTTGCACTAAAAGTGTGTTTAGCATAATTACGCGACTTTAGCGATCTACGCAAAATTAGGTTTAATTTTTGTACTGTTTAAAAAAATGTATTAATTATTACACAATTTTTCGTTATACTTCAAAGTAATTTAGTGTTATAGCACAAATGAATGTATAATTATTACATTGTATAACGTTAATTTATTGGAGCATTTTAACGCAAAGCTTTAAAATATAGCTTCGTACATGCAGCAAAAAATTCTCAACAATTAAACTCTCAATTTTGTAAGTCAGGTTGTTTACTCAGCACCAAACTATACACCTTAAAATAACGAGCAATCAGGCCCTGAAAAGTGTTATATATACGTACCCCAACGCGAACTCTTCCTGCACACCTTCACCGCACAGTCCGCGGGGCTATAAACTTTGTACTCGCATCGTGATAAATGTCTCGCAGCGATTCCAAAGTAATCGGTTGCGCTCGGGCTAACGAAATTCTGTGTAAATACAGAGAACAATTTGGTCAGGGCCAAAACAAAGCAATCGCCGGCCACCAGCACCAACTAACAACAGCCAGCAGCAGCCAGCAGCAGCCAGCAGCAGCTTCAAAGAAGCATTTATCATCAAGCGCCAAAGCAAACGTTGTTTTTTCCCTCGCCGTACTTATCTTCACTTTCACTCTCTTCCTCTCGCACTTCTCGCTATTTCCTTTTCCTTTTTTTTGGCTTCACTCCTCTGCCGCCTGAAATTATTCTCGCGGCCGGCTCCGGTTTTTTTCTCCTCGCACCGTATCCTCTTCACGGCTCTCTCGCAGCATAATCTCCGCGCAAACGCAAACGCCACCAGGGGGATAATAATTTCTATACGTTGATTTTTGCCAGGCGCCAAAATACGTATGTATATATCCCTGGGAGAGGTGCGAAACAATGTGTTATTACGCGCTTGAAATGGGCGGAACGGACTCGCGCCGTTTCTTTATTTTCCGCTCGTTTTGACGCGCCAATATGTATATACACGCTTTCTTTTGTGTGTATATATATATATATATATATATGTGTGTGTGTGTGTATTATCGGATCACGCTCGGAGGTGCGAATGAGTTGCCAACGTCTCATTTCGAGCGTTGCGCTTCCTTCTATATACACGCCTGGTTTTTTGGCGTCGGGCGGGATCATCTCTTTCTCTCTCTTTCTTTCTTGGCCCAAGCATGCCAGGACGCGCGCGAGCTCTTTGCAAACAATTGTAATTGATATGATTGGTTGCGTGTGCTGAGCCGCGCGGCAGTATGCATTTTCGGGGGAAACACCTTTTGCACGCGTTTGTACATCGTACGATTTAATCTCGGTGCTGACAGGCTTCTTTTCGACGAGTCGACTGGTTCTTACTGCTGCGGTGCCACGAGCTTTATAATTATCGAGCAACAATATTTGTCGAAGGGTGTATTTTTATTATTCATTTACCGCCGTTGATATTCTCAAGAATTGATACGTCGAAAACAGATTGGAAGAAAAAATACAACGTTTTTTTTTTGGGGGAGTTTTACAACCATTTAGAATAAATCCTGTTCCACAAACAATAGCCGCAGTTTATCCAAGTATCCATTATACGAAACCAAAATACCAATCAACATCACAAATTGTCTCTCGGAATCCTCCAGCATATATTCAAGCTCCATAGTGAACCTTCGGAATAAAAAAGTACAAAAGTCCGCGCAGAAAACATCCATTCGAGCCGATGAAATAGGAATCGGTTAAGTCCGCGCTTGAAATTCCAATCGCTCGTGTGTGCAGCGACCCACACTCGACCTAGACGCAGCCGAAGCTCAAAGCCGCGCGCGCCTTTTACGTATTCGAAATCCGTGCAATCCCCGTACATATATATATATATATATATATATATTTATACCCATTTTGGTATCTCCTCGATATCGACGAACGATTTGCATGGACACGCGTGCCGAGGACGTTATACACGTGTATATATATATATAAGTTGGCGACTCGTTAATGCTGGCACGTGACGGGGGTCGCGCGTTGTGTGCATCTCTCTTCTACTCCTTCTTTTTTTGGCTCAAAAGTGTATTATATGGGCGTCGAGGCCGTGTCGAGACGAAATAAATATTTGCGCGTTCGACAAGGTTGTCGCCTAATTAAAAGAACGTCTCTCTCTCTCTCTCTCTTTATTTTTCAATCTGGATTTCAAGAGGGAGAGAGAGAGAGAGAGAGAGTGGACTGTGTGTGTTAATTCTTTTGGCGGCGATTAAGGAGTTGTCGCGGAACGATGAGGGATTGCGAGGAGGTGCGGTACGATGAGGGTTCGTTAATGTGGCTGCCGGTAAATGGGCGAGATATCGCTAATAAAATTATTATTCATAAAGGAGCTGGCAAGCGATAAGGAGGAGCTGCGATTGAGAGGTTCTCTGCGAGATCGCTGCTTATGGATCGATAAGTAGTCGGTATAATAGTTTTGAACGATTGATATAATTGAATAGAAGTGAACAGAAAGTAGGAATAGTATCATAAGAGACATATTTAAGAATGGCAGTATCACTCGTATCTTAATTTCAGATAGCCTATACAAATATTATGCTTCATCAGCAGAAATATTAGCTTCAACAATGTTTGAGTTCATTTACAAAGTAAGACATTTACAGAGGAAATAAAGTTAAGGGAATTGAACAACATTTAAAATGTTGTACATCTTTATAGCTGAAAAATCCACGCGGAAATCCCTGTCGGCGATTTTTCAACCTGCGCGACCAGGAAAGCCATCGCTAACCACGTATATTTCATTATATCTCTGTCGATTTTTGTTAACCGATTAAAATTCGGAAAAAAGCAGCGCCACACGCAAGCTAAAGAATCCATGTTAAAAACAATAAAAAAAAAAAAAATAAAAAAAAGTATCAGAGAAATAATAAATTCGAGATGGAATCTTGCGGACTCCGCTGTAGACCGGCGCTCCTGGAAGTCGTTTACTCTCAGCCGGTCTCTTTCTCTCTCTCTCTCTCTTTCTATCTTTCTCTCTCTCGGTGCGTCTCGGGGTCGTTTCGTGTGTCGCGGCGACCCGCATCATCAATATGAAGAAATAGAAAAGTCAGAGAAAGAAAGGCAGAACACAGGAGACACAGACACAAGTATATATATATACATATGTACATATATGTACATTGGAAAGGAGAGCGAGCAGCACAAACTGCTTTGCATGGCGAATCTTCTAGACGACCGTTGGACGCTGTATTTATACATGGAACATTCTGCGGGATGTGTACACCTTATTTTTATATCGATTTGTCGTGAGAACGAGTTTGCGGCGTTGATCGTGTCCGGCATGTGTGATTCTGCGGCACGATATTATGTACACTCATACCGTTTAATTAATTTGTTATCCTTGCCGCTATTGTGTTGTCGCGGAAACTGCAGTTCTAACACTTTGATTAATCGAGCGACTTTACCAGTTAATTATCGACGATTTTTGCTGCTTATATATGCGCGGTAATCAAATTATCTGCTGGGAAATCAGGGAGTACGAGGTTTGACGCTTTAAACGCTCGATGGTGCACTTGTGGAACATCGGTCTTGTCCAGCGAACGTGTTAAGAACTCGAATTTTGTTTAACGATAATCATCGAGGCTTGTAGATATTTTTAGATGATTGAGAAACACTTAAAAATGTTGAATTTATAAATCTTAATTTACTTTATTACGATAACCGAAGAAGTTGGAGTCACGAGATCAACCGTTACCATCTTCACGGTATCCAGTTCTCGAATTCACGCCGTTTCCGCATCATTTAACAAAACCTCGGCCCGACACAGAAACGGCACATTATCAATTGCTCTGGATGTAATAACTCATTTTTCACGGGACTTCGTCCGCGGAATTTCTATAGAACTCGCCAAAAAAGGGGAGGGGGTGGTCAAGCTGGAATTTCCTCGTCAAGACTGCACAATCGCTCCTCAATTGTACCTGCAGCGTAAATTGATGCCAATTACGAGCTCTAAATTTTCATCTATTATCTATCGCGGCTCGCAGAACGTCACGTTATTCCACGAAATGCATTATGTCGGGATTCGCAACGGAAAGCACCGTGTACACAAAGCAGTCGGGGACATCGACATCGATGTGCGTGCGGGCGCGAGGACGTCGTGGAGTCTCGAGACAGAGAGAGAGAGAGAGTGAGAGAGAGAGAGCCAAGGTAACGATCTACAGTCACGAGGATGAGGTTGTAGCTGAGTGAGAGTTAAGCGATTTCCCTTCTAACCCACTGTCCGAGTGCTGCGAAGCTTTTTTCTCGTTGCGGACCGGTATTCTATAGTGTCTGGCGTGTCTAGCGCTAGTCTGCCGAGTATATTATCGGTCATACGGTTGAGCTTCTCTCGCTCCGTCTCTGTTACTGGCACAAGGACGTTAGGAAGCTGGTTTTCACGCGGAAAACGAATGACTGCGTAACATTCACCATTTTTGAGAGTATTTTTTTTCCTGTATGATGAACACTCCTGCACTTCTGCATCTCTCTAGAAATACTGCCCTCGTTGATTACGAAGCTAAAAATTCACTTATTGGATTTAGTTAGGTAAGGGCACTTAAAATACTTCATTGCGATCGTTTAATTTTCATTTGTTATATTATGGATAAAATTAAATTTTTGTTAAACATTTTTTTTTAAATCAATTTTAATGATATTTTTGTACATGAATTTTATAAATCCAAATTTGTACATTACTTCTTGTCAATTACATATAAATACCTTAAATTTTAAATTACATAGCGAATGATGTAATATACTAATGTTTCTACTTAAGTTCAACTTAATAAAAAAACTGCGGAAAATACATTCCGATTTAATAATCACTCAAATTTAATAATTTGTTCTAATATATTTGTTCTAACTAATGCATAATTCGCAAATAAATTAAGCCATAATAAGCTACGCTTTAATCACACTTATATTTGTAAAAATAAAACAAAAATTCATAAGAAATTCTAATGAATAAGGTCCTATATTATAGATAATAATTGAAACGTATGTTGTAATTTTTTATCAGTTTCATTAATCCATTGAAATCATTTTAAACTGTTAAAATAACTATATCTGTAAACATTGCCCGGGTAAAAATGATTTATATATAATTATATATGTATAATCATATATAACCCTATATAAATACTTATATGATTATATATAATCATGTATAATTACATATGATTATATATGTATATTATCTCTATATAACTATATACGATTGCATGCAGTTATATATAGATATATATGATCATACATAATAATATGCGACTATACGTAATGTATATAATTTTCAAATCCAAAGTTTATATTATATATAGTTATATATAATCATATATATTTGTATAAATTCAAATATAAACATGCATGAATGTTCATAACGGTTTACAATAAGTTATGCTTTTTGATGCGATGCGCAGAATTACCGCTAGGTGGTGACCCACTTTATGTCCGTGCAATATAAACCAAATTCCACTTGATCAAAAAATGTTTTTGAAAGTTCAAATATTTAGTATCAAGAAGAAAAACATCAAAATTGGTAGAGTTATACCACAGATGTTTCTTTCCACCCACACACACACACACATACGTGCACACTCGAGAAAAAATCACTTATTTTTATCACTTCCTCTAAGAGCAAGTAAAAGTTTAATGTAACTTTTTCAATATACATGTAAATAGTGTTAATTTAATATTACAGATTCTTAAATAGATTCAATCAAATTGAGAAAAAATTCATGTATTTTATTCCTGCAGTAAGCGTTTAAATATTCTCGTAATAATTCAGATAAGAATACAGTAAGAGAGAAAGAATATGCAATGCCAAGCAGGATAAATAGTCTTACAACCGAAACAGTCCGCATAACTGCATCACTTTTGCCTTGTTTTGGAGATATTGAAAATCTTCGAAGGTTTTCATCATTTTGCCAGAGTCCAGATTCGTATAGTTTTCGAAAAATTTTAAGATATTTGTCTTTGTAAGGCGATGCTATTTTGAATAATTGTATTCCTTGCTTTTCAGCAAATGTGGGTTTTGCGATTTTCATGTCCTTCGAATACTTCGACTTTTCTATTAATCCTATAGTCACAACAATGGGCATAAAACAAATAATATTCTTATACATTTTTAGAATTTCTGCGCCCCGCGTCAAATTATTTTCAATTACCGCTTTCTTCTTTATATTTTGAACATGTGCATCATACTTATTTCCAAAAGTTAAATCTAATTGCAAGGCATTAACGTAAGGTTTAAACTGAGACTCATCAATTTCTTTGAAAGTATCAAAGCTTACATCCCAATATATTATGGTGGAATTTATAAGATTTGAAAAGGAAATAGTAGAAAACATAAAACATATAGCGCCAATACTTATAACAAATATCCTATCCAAAGATGTCCGTGGATGACGAAATGTAGATATTCCAACAACCAATCCAATGATATCTATTATTCTCAATTCTTTGGCTATAATTTTTGATAGTTGTATTACGTACGTGATAAGTATAACAATCAAAACTAAGAAGAATAAGACAATAAGTATATGGAATGAAGCATTGATTTTGGTGATGGGGATAATAGGTACTATAGCTACATATGAATTTGGAATATACTCCAATGATACGGCTATTGTATGAGTATCTGTCCTAACGGCACAGATAAAGCATTGATAGAATTATTTCGAAATCATGCAATAGATACAGTAAGTACACCGCTGAATATTGCAGTTCTTTCTTTTCCTAAAATCTACTTTACAGAAAATTTCATGATTCTAGCTGCAATTAAAATTATAGGATAGTAAATGTTTACCGTTGTTATATTATTTTCTATTTTTGTCAGAAGACTACTTGGTGGATCGTGGAAAACTAGCATTTTGAAAGGATACGCATTGATGTTTTCTAGCTTTTTAGGAAGATAACGGTATCTGACAATAATGGACATTTCCTAAAATCATTGAAAAATGGATTAAAATCGTACAGAGAAGATTGATTATCGTTCTTATCGATTTTTGAGATGGAGAAATCTAAGAACTTGTTGGACCACGCATTTCGAAGTATAGTTTCGAAATGGGCATCGCATTCGTTACTATCATCACCGAGAATCAACAAACATTTTGGTTGTGAGTTACTAGAAGGATATTGCGATATTTAATCAAGAATATATTCCACTCTGTTCAACATATTCTTACACTTGTAATTTATGATAATATATGTATAATATTTCATATGACTTACCACTATAACATTTAGAATTGTTCTTAGTAAAGTCAGACTTAATATAGCAATAATGCTATTCATGTATTTGTGCAATGTAGTTGGACCTCTGTATGAACCTTTAGCCTCTCGTAATATAAAATATTGTTCGTCACTGTTGGGTATGTTGACTTTTCAGAGCATGGGACGTTTCTCGCCCGAGCGAAACAAGTATAATTAAACAAATAAGTACTATTAAATAAAACTTTAGTACAGCATACACTTGATCTAAAAAACATTATATTGATTTTTGAAAGTCCTATAGAGAATTGTATAATTATTAAACATTAGGAAAACGTTAATATAAATATTTTCTTGGCACTTTATTTAATCCACTGTTTACTAAAAATACAATTAAATTTACAATTAAATAAAAATCAGTTTGAATGGGAATACGTTTTTTTATGCACATATGCATCTTCAATAAGATTTCGCAATGGCAGCTTTTATATCACAACATCCCGCAAAATCAGAAAGATTTCGTCGAAAGCAAAAAACAATAGACACTCCGTCACACAACCCTAAAGAGAAATGCCCTGCACAATTACGCATACCTCGAGAGTCTCAGGAATTTAAAACGTCGCAATTCCTAACAAAGACAACGTCACGTATTTTCACTACACTCTCTCTCACACACACACTCTCTCATAAGCGCACTGCGGAGACACACAGAGCCAGCGACACATCAATTAAGTGAAAAATTAAAGCGAGCCGAAAATCGCTTCCTTTCCCCTTTCAAATTGCTCAGCGCAGAAGTGCACACACACACACGCCTTCGATTGCATAATGGCCTTCCTTCTGCTGCTGGAGAGTGCACCGGGGGCTACCGAAAAGAGATTCTGCCTCCGGCCTTTTAAAGTGCAACCTGCTCCGATCTCTCGGAGAGTTCGTCGCCATTTATTATAGTAGTCGTGCCGCAGCGCTCTTTTTGGGTATATAACCGTCGTCGCGCCCGGCAATTTTCCGAGAGTCCTTTCTCTTGCCTTTTCCGCGCCCACTTATTTTTTGAGGGGTCGCTCTGGATGTGCAGGTGGAAAAATCGTTGGGGGATGAGGATAAAACGTTTGCGGCTTTGCATAATTCGGGAGGGGGGATTTCATTCAGAATGCTAGACGTTGGATTGGAGAAGCTTTTAGATAAGTTTCTAAGAATTTCAGTAATTTTATTGATTTTTATTATTATTTAAAGTTTTATTAACTTTTATTGAAGAATGAAGAATAATAACTAGTGCGCTCCGATAGTGTTCCAGCGATAGGAAATTATATCACGTTTTTTGTTAGTAGGACGACACGTCGAGTATATTTACCGACATTGTCAGTTTCATACAATTTCTATCAATTTTCAATATTTTAAAATTTGGCAAATTGAGCCCGATTCTGTGGACTACAGAGAATTGGGCACCACTCGAAAAATATTGAAATAATTAAATTTGAACTAGCATTTTTTTTAGGAATCGCTTTTACTATATTCTACAAGAAATAAATTAATACAATTGCCAAAAATAAGTAAAACAATAAGCAATAAAAACTGTTATATATCAGCGATTAGAACTTATAATTCTTTACCAAATGAATTTAAAAAAATGGCAAACAGCGAATATATTATAAAAAAGAAGTTAAAAAAATGGATTAGTAAGTATAGATAATAAAATCTCAAAATGTGCAATTGCACGACTGTTTTTCTAAGCAGCTAAAGTTAAATTTGTGCAATACTTACAATGTAAGATAGTAAGTAAGTTAGTATGTAAGTTTTTTTGTATACCAGCCCTACACTCAGGTAATACTATTTGCCTATAGTAGGATTACAATGTAATTTTCTGGTTTAAATAAATAAATAAATAAATTATGCTTAGGTCGATATCTTGCATTAGTTCGATAGCACTTAGAATAAGTAGAAAAATAAAAAAACTGCAACAATCATTTTTGATTATTCCTTATTTTATAAATATTTTATTAATAACTTTAATTTTAACTTGTTAGCGTGTTTATAAACGCTGGCCTTGGAAATTGTTAAAATAATTTTTAAATTTTAGTCAATTTAGCTTTCTTTGAATCTTTAAACTAAAACTATTACTTTTTAACTATTATACTATCAGACAATTTTAGGATTGAATGAACGTCTTTGGTTCTAACCTTTCTATCTTTACTTGTAGTAAAGAATGCATGGAACTGCACAGAATAATTTTTTTTGCAGTAATGGATTTTACTATATTTGACGTAAGAATTATACAGTTTAAATAATAAATTTTTTTTTACTTTAAAAAAATATTGACAACTGTAATTCGCCAGTTTTCCCTTAAGCCCTTTCGACTGGTTTTTCTATTTTCTTAAAAAGAATCGGTCCTAGCAAAAAATATTCAACTAGAAAAGTTTTATTGTATTTTGCAAGTTATACATTTAAGACTTTTATGGAAAATTAACAACTTTTAAGTTGATTTTTGTCAATTTTAGACTCTTTTCTACGATTATAAAAAAAATATGTAATTTATTTCAAAAGCTACAAGAATTGGTAAAATAAATCCTTTAAATACATCTATTCCCTTGCGAAAGTTCATAGTATTTTTAAAACTGCACTGCAGGTCCGAAAAATCAGCCTGTTTATCTAACTAACGGCGAATTATGCGTGGAATCCATTAATAATCGGTTACATAATAATACAAAAAATGCACAGCCGAAGAAAAAAAGAAAAATTCGAAACATCCTCCAAACAAATCATCGAACACTTCGCATCCCCTAAAACACACAAACGGTCTCGAACTAAAATCCACTCGTAATTAGAAAAAAGAAAAGGAAAGAAAATGAAAAATTTCCCTCTTTCCCTCGTCATCGTCGCCGGCACGTCAAAGCTAAGGGATAAGTCACTATATACTTCTCTCTCGAGCTCGGCGCACGCCACTGCAACACTTTGGGGCAGGTGTTTCTTCCGCGCGCGCGCGCGAGCCCAGCGTCACCGATCTTAAGTTTTCTCCTCTCTTTTCGGCTACCCTCTCCCTTACACATCCCACGTGTGTACGTTTGTATGCGTGTGCGTGAGGCTTAATGGCGAAGAAGACACCGATCAAACAACTGCGCGCATCTGCGCCGCCTGGATCGCCTCCACATTTTTATATTATACACGGACGAGTCCCGTGTACTTGTGTATACGGTATATTATAAGCGGCGACGATGATTTATGAATTTGTATTATGCGCCGCGCGTGTGTTTTATGTGCGCGCACGAGCTTTTCGGATCTTTGGAAGCGTAATCGATGATGTTTTGTCAACGGTTTGTGTGTATGTATAAGATCTTTTTTTTTCTATTTTAGGGAGAATGATTTCTTTTTTTTCGTGGAGGATGAAAAGGTTGACGAAACGCTGGATTTTCTATGGCTCAGGAGATTTGTACTTGGCGACAGTGGGTCCATTGTTCGATATTTTATGATGGAATCAGATTTTTTATGGAAGTTTCTGCCTTTGTGATAGGGAAGATGAAGGTTATTGAGAAAAATGTATTAAATTAAAAATTTTTACTTGAACGTTCATTTATTAACATGATTTTTTGAAACGAGATGATAAGGTAAAAAATAAAGTATTTTAATGATTGAATCAACGTCAAAAAGAAAATTTATGAGTGATTTTTATTTAAATTTAAAAATTTGTCAATGATAACGTGACCAGATATTCAATAGTTTCTTCAGTAGTTAATTTAATCATTAGCGGTGTGTCACACGCCAATTTTTATTGCCTTAGCAGCAACACCTGTTTGGGAGCTACATAACGGGAACGAAATCAGGTGTTTCAAAATTTTCTTTTTTTAATGATTCTTCGTGCGGCATCGATCAACTTTGATAACCTATCGGATCAAACCTTTATTTATAGTTTGTCGACTTTCCTAAAATAGGATAAAAATTGTTTTTACGAAATTTATTATATTTCTGGATAGCATGTTTTACAACAAAATTAATAAATAAACAGTTAACGTTGTGATATTGATTTTTGTATGAATTAAATTATAAATAAAGTAGAAAGATTTGAACTATTTCTTTCATACTGGGATAAACATTGGAATTAATATTTTATCTTTCCAACCAAATTCATATACACCGATGCAACTATGTACAATTGAAAAATAAAATTAATTTATAAATCATTTAGAAAAAAAAACAGTACCATAATTTAAAGTTTATTTTAAAATCTAAATTTGAGAAATCTCAAAGTAAATTTTTAACTACAGAAATAAAAACCGTATTCATATTTATTTTTTATTTATTTATGTACATTACACAGACTAAGGCCCTTTACATAATAATAGATAATTTAATAGCGATACAAATTAACACTTAAAAACTAAGAGAAAGGGGTTTCAAAGAATATTTGAAAGCCAAAAGCGAAGTAACATTACAAATCCGAGAAGGAAGAACTTTCCATTTTCTTTTCAATCTATTTACACTCGAATAAAAACCAAAATTAGAGCTTCAGATATTTTCTAGTAACGGTCTGTGATTACGCAGAGAATAAAATAAATGTTCGTTTATAAATAAATTACATAAATGGTTAGTTGGGCGAAATTATGAATGATTTTAAACATACATTAACAGTCGTAATAATGATGGAAAGAGCAATAGTGGAAATATTGCAAAACGAGACTATTTCACTGTAGTCGTGCTCAAATTTACTAATTGCTTGTTGATTTTATACCACAAATATGTAAGAAATTTGTGAGCAATAAAGTATATTTGGCACGACTAAAGTTTTGTAGAGATGTGTGATAGATGATGAGTTAGAAAAATCTGAGGTTGTTTTTTTTTTTTTTTTTGAAAAACCGACTTGTCTCGTAGATTTCGAAATTATGTAATCTACATGAGGAATAAAACACACTTTAGAAACACAGAAAACACACTAATTAATACTCACTCAGTAAATGGACTTTTGTAACAAGATATGACATTACACTTGTTTAGATTTAATTATTACCCATTTACACGAGATCAATGGGAAATCACATCTAAATCAGATTACAATCTCAGTGCATCTTCAGGTGTGTATACTCTCATGGAAATTTTAACATCAGCATGAAGTAATATATTTGCAAAATTAACGTTTGGAACAATTTCATTTGTACAAATGCATAAAACAAGAGGGCCAAGATGAGACCCTTGCGTCATCCGCGATGAAATATGAATTTTTGAAGATACACAGTTACTTATTCTTACTGCTTGTAAACGGTTAGACAAATAGGATGTAATCAACAAATGAAGGTTACCACGTATGTCAATACCCCAGACCATAGAAAAAAGTCGAGTATGACTTATCCTAGCAAAAGCCTTGGACATCTTCGTGTAAGCGCTTCCTATAAGAAATCATTAAATATCAGTAAATTGAAATCATGCTGTAGATAATTCTCTATGTCATGTGTATCCCCATTTTTATGAATAGGATAAACATAAGAGAATTTACAGGATTCAGGGAGATTGCTTAACGACAGAATACAGTTAAAAATATGTATAACAGATTTTTCAATAACATAGTTACCTGTAGGTATGAAATTATTTCATTGCAATCGCTATCGGGAGTAAAATCATCAGCAGGCTTAACGCTATACACAGAGCCAAAATATGAAGCGAAAAGGTTTTTGTCTCCTGGTCATTGGAAGCTTTTAGAAGTCCCAAAAAAGTGTGGAAGGAATATTAGCATTCTTATTCAACTTATTTATAAATGTTTCAGTCTACATAAGTAGTGTTTCTAATTTTTGATAAATGACCAAAAGAAACAAATATTCTTTTATAAACTTAATTCTACAGCAATAAGCGAGGTACTTTGAACGGCAAATTCTAACACACAGGGCACGCAGATGTTTAAATTCGATATAACGAGAGTCTTGACCAGTAGACTTGCAACAACAATGTGCTCGCTTTTTATTGTGTATAGCTTGGATAAACTCAGAATCGTACAATTAAGGATATGAATTGGAGTGCGTTTCGTTTCCTGGAGGTAAGATTCTACGGACTTATTTAGAATTGAGTAAAATTTATCAACGACATTATTTACATCACTGCCATTTAAGACAACATTCCAGTCTGTATCCAATAAGTCATGCGTTATTACATCGGCTGCTAAAAAATTACGATTGCAAATTAATGGTGAAAATGATAAAAAATCTGCTGCTTTAATCACCAAGAAATGAACTGAATGATGAGAGTTCAGAGGTAATGGATGTTCTTTCAGTTCAATAGGTCATAAAACTTCCACTGGAGCAAATAATAAATCCAATGAATATTCTTTAAGGGGACGCGATAAAAGATATTGTACGGGGTTAAACGATAAATAAGTACTACAGATTAATTCTACACAAGATCTGAGATTAGGATTAAGGTAGTCCAATAGAGAGTACTTCAGAAATTCTGTGCTCCAGATAATATTAGGTAGAATCACCAATAAAAATGAACTAGTGATCGCAATAATAATGCTTAAACGCTCTATGTGTAAACCCCAATACACCCAAAGCACAAATAAACCACTGTAATTACATACATATGAGTTTGTATCGCACAGTTTAAGATTATCTTATGTATATGTTTCACGGAGCGTATATAGTAAACATGTTCGATCTTGAAGAAGGCTCATGAGCGAATAACACTTAAATACATTTAATCAAATTAGAAAAAAATGACAGGTAACTTATTTCTGTAAGGATTTACATATTCTAGTAATATTTCCGATAAGAATATAATAAGAGAGAAAGAATATGCTATGCCAAGCAAGATAATTAGGTTTACAACTGAATCAGTCTGCACTAATACACCACCTTCGCCTTGCTTTGGAAGCTTTGAAAATCTACGAAGGTTTTCGTCAATTTGCCAGAGTCCAGATTCATATAGCTTACGAAAAATTTCAATAAATTTGTCTTTGTAAGGCGATGCTATTTCAAACCATTGTATTCCTTGAATTTCAGCAAATGTAGGTTTTGCGATTTTCATGTGCTTCGAAAACTCCGACTTTCCTGTTATTATTACAGCGTGTACACTGTCTGCGAAACAAATAATATTCTTGTACTTTTTTAAAATATTTGCACATCGTAAAAGATTATTCTCAATTACTGCTTTCTTCTTTATATTTTGAACATGTGCATCATACTTATTTCCAAAAGTTAAATCTAATTGCAAGGCATTAACGTAAGGTAATAACTGAGACTCATCAATTTCTTTGAAAGTATCAAATTTTACATCCCCATATATTATGGTGGAATTTACAATATTTGAAAATAATATTGTGGCAAACATAAAAACTATAGTGCCAATACTGATAACATAATATATTCTATCCGTAGATTTCCGTGGTTGCCGATATATCGGTATTCCAAACAGTAATCCAACTATGTCCAATATTGTCAATTCTTTAGTTATGATTTTTAACTGTTGTATTAGATATGTGATAATTATAATAATCAAAACCAAGAGTAAGACAATAAGTATGTCGAACGAATCATTGATTTTGGTGATAGGGATAATGGGGACTATAGCTACAAATGGTTTTAGAATATATTCCAATGGTATACCTATCGCATAAGGACTTACCTGATCCACCGGCAAAGATAAAGCATTAATAGAATTTGCGCGGAAACATTCTATTGATACAGTAATTACATCGATGTATGACACAGGTTCTGCTTTTCCTAAAATATACTTTACAGAAAAGTTCATGATTCTTGCTGCAATAAGTATTAAAGGATAATAAATGTCTACCGATGTTATATTATTTTCTATTTTTGTCAGAATACTTCCTGGTGGATCGTGGAAAACTAGGATTTTAAAAGGATACCCATTGATGTGTTTTAGTTTGTTTGGGAAGATAACGGTATCTGAGAATAATAAACTTTTTTTAAAATCGTTGAAAAATGGATTGAAATTGTAGAGAAAAGATTTATCATTGTTCACCATATTTTTTAAAATGGAGAAGTTTAAGAATTTTTTTGACCATGAATTTCGAAGTAAAATTTCGAAATGGGCATCGCATTCATCATTATCGTCACTGTGAATCAGCAAGCATTTTGGTCGTGAGTTATTGGAAGAATATTGCGATATTGAATCAACAATGTATTCCACTCTGTGCAACATATTCTGACACTTGTAATGTAGGATAATATATAATATTTCATATGAATTATCTTTATTATATTCGGAATTGTTATTACTAAAATAAGACCCATCTAATTGCACTGAGATTGGAGCGATTTGAAGTAATTCCTTCAAAATACCATCCTGATCATTGGCAGGCATCTCTTTATGAAGTAAGAATTTTATTTGGTATAAATCCAGATTATTCTGAAAAAGTTGCTGCTTTAAAATATTCAACCAATTATGCTTAGGACGATATCGTGCATGTAGTCCAATAGCACTAATAACAGGCAGAAAAATAAAAACTGTCATAATCATTTTTATTATTCCTTATTTTATAAATATTTTATTAATATTTTTATTTAAATTTGTTAGCGTGTTTATAATCGATAGATTTAATAATTGTTAATATAATTTTAAATTTTAACAATCCATGTTCCCTTTTTTGGATCTTTAATCGAAAACTATTACTTTGTAACTATAATACTATTGACAATTTTACTACTGGATGAACGTCTTCGGTTCTAGCTTGTCTATCTTTATTTGTAATGAATGTATGGAGCTCAACAGAATAATTTTTTTAGCAATCGATTCTGCTATATTTGACAGGCGAATTATACAATGAAAATAAATATGCAGTGTAAATTTTAACTGATGTGTAAAAATTATAATAATTTGAGTTGCAACTTCTACTCAGCGATCAATATTTATGTACTTACGAGGTAGACATAATTTCAAGAAGCAATTGTGTAGATTATACATTATAGAAGATAAACAGCACACGTTATGCATAGGTTATACATCACTCGATACAAGCATATATGCAAATCAGTATTTTTTTACATAGTATCTATATACAAATGTGCTGCCGTTTGGGTACCTCGTACAGTCTCCAAAATGATGAAGGTCCTCAGCGGCCGGTTTCTCCCTTGCTGTGATTCTGAAAGAGGAGCGACACGAACACGCGAGTGCAGCGAATTTGAAATGCATCACTTTTAAAATGGAACTTTGCAAGTTTAGGACACGATTCAGTTGACGTGAATACATTAAGAATATATATTCTCAGCAATGAATTTTTCTTATTTATACGTATATAATTTTTGTAACAAATATGTACTTTATATTTCTCATTATTAAAAATAGTAATGAAATAAAAATGAAAATACAGTATATTCAAAAAAGGAAAATTTGCAACTGTATCACTCGTCGTATCGTAAAGTAAACATAAAAGAAAAATCATTAAATTGTCCCTACAATTTAGGCGATAATATCTGAAAAAAAAGTCTCCAACGGTCAAAATCGATGACTGTCGCTTCTGTATTTCCTAGGTTATTATTTCGAGACACGAGTCGACCGAGAGAGAAAACCACGTGTATATATATATATATATATAAACATGGATGAGCACGCCACGCGCCACTGGACCCCTACTCCTTTCGAGACGCGCGACTTGCGTGCGCGACCGTGGCTTCTCCAATTTCTCTCGCAGGTTCCTTCACCTTGAAATCACTCGAGACAGACAGAAGAGATTCGTTGCCCCCCGTCTCTCCTTCGATCGACTACTTTTTTCATCGTCTCTTTTAAGCTATTCTAGACATTGATACATGAGAGAGAGAGAGAGAGAGGGAGAGAGAGAGGGAGAGAGAGAGAGAGA
>UELU01139167.1:0-13629 GCA_900490025.1 Megastigmus dorsalis
GCTACTACTCCTATCGGTTGTGTGTGGTGGTTGGTGATGAGCGCTCACATTTAATGCGCTTTATGCATTTAGTGTAAAGATAGAGGGGAACTATGCGCCCTCTATCTGTGTGTGGCGACTGGAGGTCTCGTCCTGCCAGAAGCACTATGACGCACCGCCAAGTCCGGCCTTATGGCCTCCCACTGGCTCTTAACAATAGCCTTCGACTTGGTGGAGCGTCCTATGCTCGGTATATGGGTCCCCTATATACCCGAAGGTCCACTTTTCTTGGTGCGCGAGAGCGGTTTAGCACGCGCTCGCGCTCGCGTAGCCGCCTAGCGGTCGCGCGGTGAACTACGTTACAAAGGAACAGTTCAAATATCTTAAGGAAAATAAGGAAAACCGTTACTCAATAATAATTAAAAGCGTAATACAGATAGAACAAAGGTTAATTAAATATTTTAACAATATTTGAAGTATTTTTATACAGATTTTTTAGAAACATAGTATATTCAACTCTATTAAATGTGTTATTATAGAATAAAAAGTTCATAATTTCTGAGAATTCTTTTGTGAACTCTTCATCCTCTTTATCGACAATTTTGATGTCCTCAAAGTCTATCTCATCTCCAGTTTCCGTGAAATGGAGAGCCAGCACTGACCTTTCGGAGGCGCTAATGACATATCTTCTATGTTCGTCCCTACGATTCTTCAACATTCTCTTACTAGTGCCAATATGAATGGACTCGCAATCCTTGAAATTGATTTTATATATAATGTTGCACGTGTCCAAAATACAAAGATCATCTTTATCTAATTTTATATTACTGTTCAATTTATTGCACATATTATTTATAGAGCCTACATTATATTTGTGAAGAAGTTCATTGAGTTTTGGAGCAGATTGACATAAAACGGCAAAACCATTATGCAACTGAGATGTTCTTTATATTTATTGTTAATAAGACTATCTTTATTATAAAAATTCTTGATTCTTTTATTGATATATTTAGTTATGTAATTAAAAGGATAGTCATTAGTCATTAACTATTATATAGTCATTAGGGCCGGCTTGACTACAACTAAATATTATTAGAGAAGAACATATTATTAAATAAAAAGACCTGTTCTTTCCGAATCTGAGGTTAGATTTGAAAAATCATTCACTAAAAATTAAATATGACCGCCTACATTTGCGTAAATTTGAAGCATCGAGTGTCCAATATCCATAAGCTTCATTGTTCTATCCATAATTCCTAAAGCATATCATGGAGCCACAGGAGCCTCATTCCATATAATAACGTATATATCTCTTAAAAATATTCCTTCTTTTGATTGCACTAAAATATTCGATTAAGAATCCGGTAAAAGCGGCATAGATAAACCTAAAACTTTATGAACAGTTTTTTCTTTAGGTTAAAAAGTAGCAGCAATCCCAGTAAATGTCATAGGATAAACTGTTTATTTTGACATCTTAATAAAATTTAAATCGTATCGGATTTCTATAAAATGAATGATTTCATCACGGTTGCCCTATTAAAAAAATCTACCTTGATTTCCAGCTTAACCCATTAAGCCCCAAATGGACGTTTCTTCCAGACTTTTTTCTTCGACTCTATTTAGTATGAAATCGGTCCTGTAAAAAATCAAGATAAGCCATTTCCGACGTAAAATTGTCTGAACTTTTCATTTATGCAGCCAGAATTTTAAAAAATGCGTATTACCAAAGTTATATTAGTTTATTTAACTAAAAATACGAAATTTCGAGTGAAATATTTTTTTTAATTCGTATTTTTGGATCGAAATCGTCCAGGGATTTATGCGGCTAGAGTAATTTTTACGTCCATGGATCCTAAACTTAAAGCTTCGTCGGAATTTTTCGATTTCATTCATTAGAAACGAAGATATATCAATTTCAGTGTCGGAAGTAATATAAAATTCAGAAATTCCGAATTATACAATACGCAATTTTTTTCTATGAATCCTATTAATTTATTTAGATAATTTACATTTCAAGCTTTAATTTCATTTTTTATACGACTATGTACGATTTTTTGAAACCATGATATTCAAGTTTGAAGATTTGGTAATCTTAAACTTAAACCTATAAATTCTCATGCTGGAGCAAAGCATGCAAATATCAATACATATGGTTTTTTTTCAAACTGTGATATCTTGGCTTCAAAAAATCGTACAGAGTTGTCTAAAATATTAAATTAAAGCTTGTAGGATAAGCTTTATAGAGAAACGATTTAGATTTATGACAAAATTTTTCGTTAAATCGTATACTGTAAAAAATCGAAATAGCAAGATTTATAGGTATTTGACATTATTTCCAACATTGGAAGTACAATATCTCGATTTCTAATGAATGGAATCGAAAAATTCCGATAAGATTTAAAGTTTAGGGTCCATGGACACAAAAAGTATGCTAAACACATAAATCCACGAACAATTTCGATAGAAAAATACGAAATGAAAAAAAATTTCACTCGAAATTTCGTATTTTTTGTTAAATAAATAAATATAACTTTTGTAATATACGTTTTTTTTTAATTCTGACTACATAAATCGAAAGTTCATGCAATTTTACGTCGGAAATGACTTATCTTGATTTTTTTCAGGATCGATTTCGTATTAAATAGAGTCGATGAAAAAAGACTGGAAGAAACGTCCATTTGGGGCTTAATGGGTTAATCCAGTTGGATATCCAGGTCCGGGATTTCTGAAACTAATTACTAAAAATTGAAGTTCATGTAAATTTGGTATTCATATATGGTGTTACCATACGAATAACAGTCAAACTGGGGTATTAAGTTTCCATATTCAATTTTTTAACTTTATTTAATTTTAATTAATATACAAAAAATTCTTATATTAAAGATGAATTTCTCAGTTTGGGTGTTATCATCCTTACGGTAACACCAAGATTCTTGGTATCCGCCTGGATTTCAGTGGAATGCACATGGAATCTACCTGGAATTCCACCTGGTAATCTAGGTGGATTGTTCAACATGGATGATCACTCTTCCGTCACGCGTTTCTTCAACAATTATATTTTCTGCGTCATGTCCTTTATAAACATATTTATACAAATATTTTGAATAATCATAGATAATACGGCACTACATATCTATTATCAACAATCTGATTACATCTATTTATTGTTCGATTGTTATTTGATAATGCTTCGAACATTTACTATTTACCATACCCTTTTTCATCATATTGTCCATGTATCATGTTTCTGATTACTATATTGTACAATTCGGGATACTGTTCAAAATCAGAAATTTCACGTGCAATAAATCTGTCCACGGTATCGGGTGATGTAAAATTATACCTGTACCTCAATGTGATTAATATGTGAGAATGAGACAAGTAGCGTTTTTGAAATTTTACTACGTGCACGTGAGCTATTGCATCTCCAAAAATTTTCTTTTAATTATAAGATTTAATACAGTGTTCTTTTTTTTAAATGAAATACGCGAGTACACATATCGGGTCTATCTGAACTACAGACTATAGCCTTCGAATCATAACTCTGGATGAGATATCTAGGTGAAACTGTAAAAGTTGAAGGTAACACAACTATTTACCCACTTGACCAAACCGAATTCTATCTTTCTCCATTTTTATATAATTATTAACAATCCATTGCCAATCGGCATCGATTTTGTTAGTTCTTTGAAAATTATATTTGTTTATATTATATTTAAAATTATATTTCTATCACATCCAGGTTTCAAAGTGAATAGTAATTGTAACTTAGGTTCAGTATTTATTCTATTTAATTCACGATGATGAAAAATTTCTTGCTGCATTATTCGATAATATTGAGTGAATATGTTAATTTCTCTTATAATTCACTCTAAATTTTGCAAAATTTCATTATCAACACCTTCATTAGAAATAGAACGATAATTAATTGCTTCTTCGGGATCTACTATAAAAGGTTATCCAAAACCAATACATATGACCTTGAATCTTTAAACGATGTGATGCTTTCCACGTTATGACATATTAAATAAATTTTCTTTAAGCGAAGCCAACGAATTATTATAACTTATAAATTAAAAAAAAATTAATAAGATTTAACATGTGAACCATTAAATATGGAGCGTAAATATTTACGAAAAGCTGGTAATTTTTCTAATTCAGCACCATGATTACAGCAATCTTTCATCTATAAAATTCTTTGATTTACAATATATGCACAAAATATTCATTTCACCTAAATAATCTGCATTATAATGATTATCCTGATTACCCAAATTATTATCTCTGAATCTATACAGTGTTTGTTATATTCCACGCCGTTTCCTATGGGGGAGAAAGCGGGGTAGTGCGGTGGAGGCAGGAGGAGATGACATCTCGCTTATGTTTAAATTGATATTGGTGGCCCTGAAAAGAACAGATTGGTGTGGCGGTCTTATCGTAGCGTGAAGCGCGGAGGCAGCCGTGGTTTAAGCTGTTTCAGAGCGCGCCCCCTACTAACACAGAGAATAGCTTCGTCACCGGCCCTGCCGACAAGAGTCGAAGGGGGCTAACGTAATTAGCCTTTGTGAAGGACGCGGCCACCCCTTCTTCCGCCGGTTGCATTTCAGTCGCTGCACCTCACTACGCCTCTTTGACCGCTGATACTCTGAGTCTCGCAGCCGGAGACTGAATGAGTACTTCGCAGATCGTCTCTCACTCTGGCGACTTGAGCCGCCGCCGATTGTGTCGGGCAAAAAAGTGGGTAGCTCTCCCCCCGCGTTGGTCCCGGCTTCCGAGGGGATCGTAAATCCCCGGAGCGGATTGCTCGACCTACCTCTCAAGTCTCCCACCAGGGCGTTTGAGAGGCTGTGTTCTACTGCAGGAAGGGGGAAGCCGTGGTGGTGTCCGAGACACGCGTTCGCCTGAGGACGTAGACGCCACTAGTCCTGGTCACTGGTCCTGGTGACTCGCTGCCCTCAGTATCTTCCAGCGAGATATCTCTCAGACAGGTTCTGTAGGGTGTGCGATCATGGGCGCGGACTACTGGGTGCGCGGAGTGGTGGCGCGAGGGAAGCACGAACCACAGCTTCGTATCCGTGTTCGAGACACGCGTTCGTCAAGGACCGCGGACGAGGTTTGCCCGGAGTGCCCTCTTAATAACGCATACCGAAGCTCACTCAAATGCCCGTTCTTGACCACCACGGGTTCTCGACTCTGGTTACTCTGTCCCAACGACCCTCCAGCGAGATATACTCTCGGCCAGGGATCCGGCCGGGTCGAAGCGTGACAGTCGACTGACTCACAGTACAGCGCGCGCCGGCTTATACGTCCCTCGTGAAGTGGGAGCTCCGCGAGTGGCGGTGCGACAAGCAGCGGCGCTAGCAAGTGCGGTGGCGATATAGGTCGTCCCCACTCGGCCACCTGTTACTGAATCCTGGCTGCTGTAAAGGGCGAAGGTGGAGGAAAGAAAAACTCCTTAGTTTTAATACACTATACTGCTGCTGCGTGTACGCTGGCGCTTGCCTCAGCGGGTTGCCGGTGAAAGAGCTCGTTCGCATCGGCGGGTTGCCGGCGAGGGAGTGAGCCCCGACTACAATCATTCGCTCAACTTTATGTGCTTGAACCGAACTGGTGGGCACCAATGAGTGAACTCGCGAGTCGCCGACTGCGGCGGTGAGCGCTGATTGGAGCGGCGTAGCTCTTGGCTCTAGTTTGAGCTACCAAGCGTAAGTGTCTCGTGTATATCTATATATATTTATCTATGCGATTTAAACGCATGCAACATGTTTGAGCACTTCTTACGCGAAGACAACGTTAAAATTCGACTTCTTCGACAGTTAATTAACCGTTCTGCATTACGTGATCTTTCCCTATATCTTCTATTATTTGCAATCCTAGTTTCCCCTTGTGAGTACTTATAACTCCATCAGCCTTATTTCTAATGCCTAACCTTTCTCTGTAAAGTCTATTTCTTTCTGCATGTCTAGTTCTTAATTTCTGTGCATGAATTCCTTCCTCTTCAGGATTACGAAAAATACCATAAAAAATGATAACACCATAAAAAATCGAAAGTATATAATAAATGGAAACACCATAAAAATCAAAAGGCCATAAAAAATAAAAACCACATAAAAATGAAATAATCAATGTGACATCTATTCAAACAAATACGATCAGGGAAAGAGAAAAGTCTGACGAAATAATCATAACGTGCAATGACAACCACAGTGTGGATAGGACAATAGATCTATTAAAAAATGAAATAATAGATTCAGTAGCTATTGAAGAAAAAATAAAACCAAGAATGAACAATGTAGGTATAAACAATCTTGAAAATCTGAATGATAAACAACTAGAGGAAGATATAAATGAAAGAAACTTTTTTAATTTCAACGATCAAAAATGTAAAATTGTGCACTCATATATTAGCAAGAAAGGGACGCAAACTGTTCTAATTAAAGTAACAGGAGACCTGCATAAGCATATTAAAGACAATAAAAATAAAATATATTGGACATCAGAAGTGTATCGTGTATGATATAATAGACTGTAGACCATGTTATAAATGTGGTATAATTGGACATAAAGCAAAAAATGCAAGAATCCTGCCAAGTGTACTAAATGTACAGGTGGACACATGGCAAGTGAGTGTACAGGTCAGGCCAATAAAAATTGCCTAAACTGCATTTTCAGTAATAATAGATATAATACAAAGTTTTCAATCAACCATGACGCAACAGATTATACAAGATGTGAAGTTTTTCAAACAAGGGTAAGGAAATACATAGACTCAATGGACTACATTGTAAAGCCAGTAATACCCAGAGATATAGGTAACATAGAAAACTATATTAACATGTCAACGTCAGCCGGACAATCAGGCATATCGGCGGGAAATTACTTTAAATGTTTCAATTCAGAAACAAATATGTTTTTAATGGACCATTTTGAGATAAATTTTAACGAAATAATACAAAACGAATATCAATTTAAGAATACTGAAGATTCCAACAAAAGTATAGGAAGAAAAAATTTTGTAATCTTACATGTTAATATTAGAAGTTTAAATGAAAATTTTGAAAAATTAGAAGTTTTTTTAAAGAGTTTAAATAATAAACCAGCAGTAATTATTTGCTCTGAAACGTGGATAATTAAGCACATTGAACTATTTAGATTATCGGAATATCGAATATTCTATAATGGTAGTATAATTAATAAAGCGGACGGAATGATATTATATATAAGAAATGACATAAGTCTGGAGACCAAAGTAATTGAAGTAGATAGAATAAAATTTTTAATTATTGATTTAAATATAAATAATAATGAATTGTTTCGGATATCGGCGACATACAGGTCGCATGATATATCGAATACTGAATTTGTACTTTCCACAAAAAATTTTTTATTAGAAAACAGACATATTAAAAATTACTGTATAGTCGTTGACTTTAATATAGATATAACTTATCAAGATGCTCAACATTATGAAAATAATATTAATCAAGAATTCCTAAATAACTTTTTAGCGCATGAATATATTCCATATTTTCAAGGTATCACGCGACCCTCATCCACTGGGCAAGGAGGTACTTCTATCGATAATTTCTTTATAAAAACAAATTCAATAGAAGTAAAATCATATAAAATTGCTAATCCACTAAATGACCATTTTCCACTGCTTGTAAAACTCAATAAACTAAGAACTATGTGTAGAGATACGGAAATATTTAAAAAAATTAACTACGTAAAATTAAAGAATATTGCTGCAGATATGGATTGGAACACGATTTTATCAATGCAAGAACCAAATTGCGCAACAAACGAAATTATAAAGAAAATAAATCAATGCGTTAGACTAGTGACAACTGCTACTAAGCAAAAGAGGAAAGATAAAAATATGATACCTAGGAAAAAATGGATAACGAAAGCAATTACAGTATCGTGTAAGGGAAAAGAACTATTATATAACACTTGGCAAAAAAAACAAGGAGTCTCATATACTAAAAAAAGAATATATAGATTATGCCAAAATACTTAATAGAGTAATTAAAGAAGCTAAAATTAAGTATGAAAGAGATAGAGTTAATGAAAATTCAAATGACTCAAAAAAATTATGGAAAATAATAAAAGAAAAAATAGGTAAAAATAAAAAAGTAGAAAATAAAATCAAATACATAATAGATAAAGGAACTAAAGTTGAAAACAAAACTGAAATTGCAAACGTTATGAATAAATTTTACCGCAATGTAGGAAAAGATCTAAGTAAAAAAATAATAGAACCAGATATAAAACCAAAAGAAATTGAAGGAAATCCCAAATCAATTTTTATTAATCCTACAAATGCAAAAGAAGTAATAAAAATTATTAACCAACTCAAAAATAAAGCGGGAGGTGAAGATCAAATAAATGCTAGTACTTTAAAAGTAATAAACTTGCATATTGCGAAATCACTGGCACACATATTTAATCTAGCAATAGAAAAATCTGTATGGCCAGAGGCATTCAAAACTGCGGAAGTAGTTCCAATTTATAAAGCCGGTAAAAAAACGGATATTTCAAATTATAGACCTATCTCACTTATTTCAAATCTAGCAAAAATTTTCGAAAGAATAATTTGTAATAGAATGTATGATTTCTTTCATGAATGTAATGTTCTATCAGATTATCAATACGGTTTTATAAAAAATTCTGGAGCTGCAGACGCACTGAGCAAAATTACCGATACAATTATACAAAATTTAGATAAAAGCAAGCCAATAATTGCTACTTTTATTGACCTTGCTAAAGCTTTCGATACAGTTAACCATAAATTGCTTTTGGAAAAACTAGAAAAATACGGAATACGAGGTAGTGTACTTGATCTGATTAAAAACTATCTGACTGGTAGAAAGCAAAAAGTAAGAATAGATGACATGACTAGTTCTGAAGAAATCATTGATACTGGGGTACCACAAGGAACAATCCTTGGACCTTTGTTCTTCATCGTATATATAAACGATATACTATTAGATATACCCAAAGGTACCATCCTGTCTTATGCTGATGACAAGGTTATCGTCGCAGAAGATAATACGTGGGCTCAAGCACGAGACAGAATGAATGATTTATTAAACAAAGTAGCTAAATGGTTGGCATTTAATAAATTGTCTTTAAATATAACAAAGACGAAATGACCTTTGGATGTTATTGTAATAGTGTTCCTCAAGACATAAATATAGAAATAATGAATCATAAAATTGAAAGAACTGAAAACTATAAGTATCTTGGAATTCATTTTGATTACAATATGAAATGGAGTGAACACCTGGTGAAACTAACGAACAAAACTAAATATTTAATTTTTGTCTTCGCAAAATTAAGGAAATTGATGGATACAAATACACTAATGAAGATTTATTATGCTCTTTTCCACAGTATAATAAGCTACGGGATAATAGCTTGGGGAGGTGCATACAAAACTACCATAAATTCAATACAAAATATACAAATTAAAGTACTAAAAATAATCAACAAAAATCGCTTCCCAACGAATAATTATCCTTTGAATATTAAACAAATGTTTTCACTAGAGTCGGTAATGTATTATTATGATAAACTAAAACTAATGTACTTAGCGAGTGAGTCTAAGACTAGGAATAAGAACTTATTATTACCTAAGATGAAAAAAACTATAAGCAACAAAAATAGTTATATAGAGGCTATAAAAATATACAACGCTTTACCGGAAAGTCTTAAGAGTTTAAATCTAAGAAAATCTACTGTTAAAAAACGTGTTAAAAATTTTATAAGGTCTATGTAATTAAATTCTATTATATAATTGTTATCAAATTATCAAATAAAAAGTTTTAAGATTTACAGCGTGTATGGGGGTACAACTATCGTTCTTTATAATTTTGTAAGCTATTTGTATTAAAAAATGAAAATTATCTAGGATATTAGATTTAAGATAGTTTTTAAGTTCGTTTACCTCTATAGGAATTACTTATGTAATTTTTTTCTGGTTAATAAATACAAATACAAATACATAAAATTTGAAAGTCATTTAGTATCACGATGACGCTCATGGATTATTTATAAAGGGATTATTATAAAGGGATAATAAATGTTTTAGACTTTTCTGTGTAATTTTCATGAGCAAATTTTCACTATGAAATTAAATTTATTTTTCACTTTTTAGTGCATTCCTTTTAGAAAAGTTTGTTTATAAAATTTTTTTATTCCATGCACAAAGTTGGATAGAAGAATGTATTTTTTCTACCTTCTCTGTAATAGTACTGAGTTCATATGATTCACTGAATAGAGTAATGCTCTTCTTGCTTGCCGCGAGAATTCAGATAATTTTATACTTAAGTTAAATAAACTCATCCACGATCATGCAGTGGATCGTGAGTAAGTTATATATTTATCCTCGGTACTTAGGATTCGTCAAAAAAGCACAGTGCTGTTTCTACTTGCCTAACAAGGGGACTCGCGATCTCCGTGAAAGCGATTTACCTGAAACTTTAGGAAGCACCATCTGGTACCTAAAACCGAAGTTTAGAACCAATATTTGCAACTAATGGACTCAATCTTGTAGGATAACCGCTATTCAAGACAAATACGAGTAAATTCATATACAGTTGTTTCATTCTTTATGACTCGATGACTAAATAAAATATAAAAAGATTCAAAATGACAAATGAAAATTGAGAATCTGACCTTTAATTTAAGAGATTGTTAAAGTAAAACGCTCTACTGAATCGATAGTTATGAGCGTTCTAAAATTAGACAGGATTCCGCACTTTAAACTCTTATTACAAACAAAGGGGCTTAAAAATGTTCGAATATAGACGCGACACTGAACATAATCAAATAGATATTTGTTCTTTATTGAAAGTTGATGAATTTTATTAGATAGACAAGGATGTTGTTAAACATTATCCTACGTGAGCGAGTTGCATAGGTTACAAGATCACTTTAACCTGTTTCGGCCCAAAATGGCATAAAATTGATGTCATCTTCATCATTATAAATCTTATGGAAAATGTTGATGGATTTGCTAAAATCCATATCCTATAGTATTCGAGCCTACTCTTTCCGAATCCGTGGTCGGTTTTTCGTTAGAAGTTTCTATATTGTCAATATGGTGACAAAACAAAAACATGCTGCAAAAATCACACTTATACTTGAGTTTTCCTTATGAAAGATCAAGGTATAGCAATCTAAACACTCTAGGGGCGTAGATCTAAATGATAACTCATAGAATCAATTCAAGATGCAGACATTTTTGACAAATTCCCTGTTCTTTTTATAATTCAGAGATTCTTTGCCATTTGGAGATGTTATGCATTATTCTTGAAGTTTAATCATGAATTACGAGTATACATGTAGATATAGGCCAGTGCGACATCATGAGAAAACAAAATGGTGGCTATTCTAAAAAAAGACGGGAATGTATGGATTTGAGAAATATTAAAGGCCAGATCAGAGTGTATTCAAGGGTTTTCGGGGTCAATTATCATCAATCTGAAGTCAGATATTCAAAATTCAAAATGGTGGATTCAATATGGCATGCCTAAATTGTTAAACTTGGGACTATCAAAATAATTTTTTTTATCTTATTCTAAGCGTAACTTTGAATACAGAGTGACTTTTTAATCGAATGTCCTGTTTTGTGAAAAAATTCATGTGTAAACGGAAGTCATGAGAATATCCACATAGGAGGGTACATTGTCCGATATTCTTTGTATGATTTTGGGCAAAAAATTCTATTCCCAATTTCGTATTGCTGCTGGTTTACCATGAAGTTTTTCACAAACAAAGACTTTCAATTGTCGAAAAATTTTGAATAATCCAAGATTCAGCAATTTTGGTCTGCCAAATTGGATCCGTCTTTTTGAATTTTGATTATCTGATATCAGATTCATGATTAGCGACCCCGAAACCCCTTGAATACACTCCGCTTTGGTCTCCAATATTTCTTAAATGCTCACATGCACGTCCTTTTTTATTTGAAAAAGGGAAGTATGGCCGCCATTTTGTTTTCTCATAATACCACCGCGACATACATGCATCTACATGTATTCTAGTGACTCATACTTGAACTTCATGAATAATGCATAATAACATCTCCAAATTGTAGAGTCTCGATACTATAAAAAGAAAATGAAAATTTTAGCAATAAATCAAATTTGCGATTTTTTTAGCAATGTTATCGTGAAGGAATCATGATATAAATATGATCAAGAGTGATCACGACTATCAAAGTATCTCAGGAAATTTTGGTGGAATGTTTGAATCACTCCTTCCAACAAAATGACGGCCAAATCGAAAAAAGATCATAAAAAATATCTCATTTTTTTTC
Source organism: Megastigmus dorsalis (assembly GCA_900490025.1). Classification (NCBI taxonomy): domain Eukaryota; kingdom Metazoa; phylum Arthropoda; class Insecta; order Hymenoptera; family Megastigmidae; genus Megastigmus; species Megastigmus dorsalis. The sequence continues at coordinate 12,305 of UELU01139167.1, forward strand.
TTGGAAACTATTGAGTTTAGAGAAAAAGTTTATGGAACAAAAATATCTTAAAATTGATCATAGAATACCCTCAAATTTTTTCAGAATTTTTGGAGAAAATTTTTGAGTTTTTGGAAAACTTGGAAAATACAATTTTCCAAAATCATCTCCAAAAATTCTGTAAAAATTTAAGGGAGTTTTATGATCAATTCTAAGATATTTCTGTTTCAAAAAAAGTTTATAGAACAGAAATATCTTAGAATTGATCATAAAACTCCCTCAAATTTTTTTAAAAAACTTCGTTCTATGACGATCAATTTAGACATTTCCCAATTTTAAGAACGTAAAGGAACGATAAATTCATTGTTATAATTCCGAAAATCACGCCTCCTATGAATTATGCAGTTAAAATGTAGTGCATGACAAATACATATTATAGGTATACTCTTATTAATTTCAAATTGAAATTTTAATAAGTGTCGTGCTGATGTTACGAAAAGAAAATGACCGAAACGCCAAATTTATTGAAATAAAAAAATTGGATTCATTGCAAAAACTAATTGAATCATTACTTAAGTGTTACCACTATACAATCATTTACATCAAATCACATCATAATATTTTAAAATGCGTTAGTAAATGGATTTATTGCCTGTTATAATGATGTAATCCTCAAACAAGCATGTCTACTTATTCAATTATAATGTGAGCATAATCGATTATATTAAAATAAACTTCTATATTAACAAAGTACTTCAAACTCTGAATTAATGTCCTATTTTTATATGCTAATTCATATAACATTATCCCATTCTGAGTTCCGTTAAATCGATCATCGAACATCCTCTAAAACGAAGAGAAGAATTAGTCATACATATATGAAAAATAAAAAAATAGGTTAAATTTTATTATTTATGCACAGTTACACTTTTATTCATGAAGTATACTACTATTTAGCAAGTTGTATACATTCCTAGATGATAAAAGTAAATTCAAATATGAAATAATAATTTAGAATTAAAATTTTAATGTAAACTAAACAAAAAAAAAATAAACAAGTTAAACTACATAAACTGCCTTAAAGTGCCCAATGATATAAATATACTTCAATTGATATTATCATTACCGGTTTAATTCTAGTCTCTTCCGGTTTGATTTCGCTCTACTACTGGTTTAATTTAAGTTACTGTCAATTCCAATCACTTCACTTTCGGTTCAATACAGACTACTTGTGATTTAATTCAGGTCATTACAGATTTCTTCCAATTATTTTCAGTTTAATTTCGGTCATTTCTAGCTCAATTCTGATCGCATATCGTATATTGGTGTAAATGCCGTTTTTTTTT